>BMAV01018924.1:12965-151873 GCA_019973955.1 Trichonephila inaurata madagascariensis
TTATATAAGAGAAATATTATTATTACAGAAGCATTTTTTATAACAGGAGAGCATTTCGACAATAGATAATTCTAAGTTAATTTTTTGCCAAAATATTGTATTTAAATACTTTTTTGTCTCAAAATGTCCTTAAAACAATTTTATACATGTATTCTAATCTAAGTGACACTAAATATCATGGAAATCATCCATTTAAGCGCTTTTTTAAAATCACGGTTCCGAACGTAGTCGGATACCTTAAAATCAATTGAAGTAAATGACAGATAATAAGAATTTATTTCGTAGAAACTTTTTTAACTACCAAGAGCCAGCTGTTTTAGATCCCAATACATTTTATATCAGTGGTCGCCAAACTTGAGCTGGCAGACCCAGTCTCCTAACTACCACCCCTCACCAACGGGAAGACGTTTGAGCTCTTGACAGATTTAACGTACATCGCTCCCCTATACGGCGGGTCTTGGTGGTACTGGGCTCGAGTTCATGACACGCCAGCCACGAGTCCGTTGCCTTGACTACTAGGCTACCACAGTTAAAAAGTACAAGGCCTGGCAAGGTAATTATTACTCGATGAGTAATTTATTACTCGAGAATTAAAAATGGAAAGATAATCCAAAAAAGGCCGATATTATATCTGTCCCCCTTGCAATGTAAGACTTAGTATCACACCAAGTTTCTCAAATATGTGTGTGCGTATATATATACACACACACACAAATTCCTAAGCCGTTTGAAAAAGAGGTACAGTCATGGAATACCTTTATAAGGAAGAGAGAAAATATTTTGGAATGTATGAAACATTCTTCTCAGCATGAAGGGGTACTTAAGGTATCCGACTACGTTCGGAACCGTGATTTTGCAAAAGTGAATAAATGGGTAATTTTCATGACATTTAGTGTCACTTAGATTAGAATACATGTATGCAATTGTTTTAAGGACATTATGACAAAAAAAATTATTTAAATACAATATTTTGGCAAAAAATTAACTTAGAATAATTTTTTTTCAAAATCTTCTTTTGTGAAAAATGCTTCTATTATAATAATATTTTACCTGTCTATAGTTCAAACCTCTCTAAAAATGCTCAACTAGAATTTTTGAAATATATTACTTAGAAGTGTGTTTATCCATATTTTACGACAACAGAGGGGAGCAATTTTAAGAAAATAACGCCGATAATTATTTCAATTAGTTGTAACTTTGAAAATAATGTGAATTTTTCAAAAATCATTGTTGGGCCTCTGTTAAGAGGTCTGAGCTATAAAAAGGCAAAATATTATTATAATAGAAGCATTTTTCCCAAAAGGAGGACATTTTGAAAAAAGATTATTCTAAGTTAATTTTTTGCCAAAATATTGTATTTAAATAATTTCTTTTGTCAAAATGTCCTTAAAACAATTTTATACATGTAGTCTAATCTAAGTGACACTAAATATCATGAAAATTATCCATTTATGCACTTTTTTAAAATAACGGTTCCGAACGTAGTCGGATACCTTAAAAAAAAGCAAACATTTTAAACAAAAAAAAAGCATTGTGCTCCGTAATTATAAAAAAATGTGAAAACTTTAAGATTGAAAATTAAAAGAAAATTCTTCCATTTTCGTATTCTGTGTTAAGTATTATGCTTAGTTACATGCAGTACAAAAATGTGCCTTCTTTTTCTTTTGGAATATTTGGGGGAGGAACTAATCGCTTAAGGTATTAAACAAGAAAAATCTGATTTGTTAACGTTCTTTGAAAAAAAATTCATTTGGGGAGTGTGACTAGAGATCTCTGCAAATACTAGAATACTCACGAATGCTCTTGAGTGAATAAAACTTCATGTAAAGAACTCTTAATAAAAAGTAGAGAAAAAGACAACTTTCAAACAAAAGATTCAATGTGAGGTTGGAAAGAAAAAATTACTCCAAGAACAAGTAAAAACAACTAAGTAGGTTAAGAATTTGAATAATTTTTTAGGATTCCTATCACGTAGAATAAACTGGTTGGAATTTTAAATGTTTTATGAGATTTTCAAAATGTCGTAAGCCTCTTATCAAAATATAAAACATTAAAAAAAAAAAACAAATATTTATTATTTAAAAAGATTGAAATAAAATTTTAAGTATTAAAATAACATATAAATAATAACCGTTCTACAACGTTGCAGAGAATAATATTAATGAAGTATTAATGGATACCTAATCAAAATTTAGTTATGCAAAAAATTTAAGCATCTTAAAATTGCGACGAATGTTATTTTGGATATATTTTTTTTACAAGAATTTCTTGAAGTTTTTTGCTCAAATATATTTGTGTATAATTGTACAATTTTGAGTGTATTTCAATTATTTGTTTTTTCTTCTACAACAAAATATAAGTGAAAAGAATATGGTTATAATTTTTATAACTATGTCCTTATTCTTTAATAAGAGTTATACAAAATTATAATAGTTATAATTTTCATAACTATTTTTATAACTGTATTCTTATTCTTTAATAAGTTATAAAAAATTATAATAACTATAATTTCTATACCTTTTTTTTATAATTATTTTCTAATTCTATAACTAAGTAATTAATTTTTATATATTATAGTGATCTTAAAGATATATTTACGAACATTTTCAAGTATTGAAAGAGAAAAATACTTCTAAATAAACCTTCACTGCTTTTAACTCTTTCGAGATACATTTTAGTGCATTCATTTTTTTTTCTTTCTATCTTTGATTTGCCCATATTTTAAATACTGATAGTGAGATTATTACTGCTGGTATTTTTAAGAGATGCAGTTTGTCCACGGTACTAAAAAAAATACTTCTCATCTGGGCTTTTCTTTGTGGTTAAGGTGGGAACTTCTCATTGAAGGCAGGAATTTTGATTCTTGAAAATATTCGATAAATAACAGGGAAGCAATGTGCAATTTGTTGCTTGAGAAGAAATGAAAATGAAAAGATAATCTAAAAAAGTTGATATTATCCCTGTCCCCATTGCAATGTAAGACTTAGTATTACGAAGGTGACCAACCGTCCTCCATTTATAGGTTCTGTCCTTCCTCGAAAAGTGTCCTCCTACTTGTACTCCTTTTCAATATTTTATAACTGATCTGTTAATCTCTACTCAGAGATGAACCAAATATGTTTCGAATATGTCGAAGAATGGTGTGAAACAAATATCACAGGAAATCGCGCAAGTAAATTGGGCAGATATTGGTAATTGTGATGAGAGTTTTTATCGAAAGAAATGCCTGATATTAAAATCGATGACAACTGTCTCTTCGAATAAATTAAAAGACTGAATGTGTGTATATTTAAATTCTAACAAATTGGAGCAATTGGTAAATCAGCATGCTGAAATTGACAAAAGATGGGTTGGATATATTTAACCATTTCAAAAATAAATACTTTTCGTATGATAATTTAGTTATTCTTGTTGCATTTACGTTGTGATGACCTGAAACACAGAAATTGAAAGAGTATTTTCATTTGGTAATTATTTTTGGACAAGTGAGAAATCAAGATTGAATGTTAATATATTAGCTACAGTGCTTACCGTAAAATTCAGTATGAAGAATATTTTTTGCTTCAAAATTTCCGTTGTATTAAAAAATGATATATTGATAAAAAAAATATTCAATGGAAAAATACTCGTTTAAGTAAATAATTAAAAGGAATGAAAGCGTAATTAGCATATTTTTATTTAAATTAATAAAATGTTTCATATATTTACGTTGTAGCTTTTTCTTAAATTTTTCGCGAGTGTCCTTATTGCAAGGAAACTGGTCACCTTAGTATTACACCATGATTCAAATTGTGTGTGCACATAGTTTATATGCAAACACACACAATCCTCAACCATTTGAAAAAGAGGTAAGGACATGAAATTTTTTTGAAAGAGTGAGAGAAATTCTCTAAAGATGTGTGAAACATTCTTCATAGCATTCAGAATGTACTTATAAGAAGCAAATATTTGGGGATTTTTGTATTCCACAATTATGAAATAAAAATTAGAGTGAAAACTTTAAAATTTAAAATTAAAATTAAGTTCTTCCATTTTCGCATTCTCTTACGTATTATACTTAGTTATATGCAATAAAAAATGTACATTTTTTTGGAACATTTTGGGCAAAAAATTGATCGCTTAAGAGGTTTAAAAAAATTGGTATAAAAATACAATAACCACGATCATAGTTAAATTGACATTCAACTGATTTCGTCTGCTGATCAGGCATCATGTGATTATTCAGTGAGAAATGTGGTCAGAAAAAGTTTGAAGCATTTTCCTCTCATTATCTAAAAACCATTTTCTTCAAATATTTAGAAAAATTAAAATTAAAAACACACGCTTCTCCATATTTAAAATTAACGACGCGAAATGCTAACAATCAGAGAGATGATTACAATTTGATAATCTACTTGCGTGAAACACATTCTAAAAAGAAACTTAAGAAATAATTTTTCTCTCCGTCAAAAAAATATTTATTTTTATTATTCTATGGGGTAAGTTTACTACACCACTAAAAAAGTTAAAACCACTAAGTAAGTTTACCATTCCACTTCAATGCCCAACCAATTGGCACCCGAAGAAAGGGTAGGCCAAATCTTAGACGGATTGATGACCTAGAAAAAGATCTTCTAGTTTTGAGAACTAAGAATTGGAGAACACTAGCTGCAGAAAACTGGCATGGAAAAGGCTTCTTGAGAAGGCCAATGCCCACCCTGAGCTGTAGAGCTCAGGGAGGAGGAAGGAAGGATGGGGTAAGATTATTTTATTTAATGCAAAATCATGACCTTTTTTTTACATTCTATTAATAATTTTTAATTGCTTATTTCAGTTGTTTTTATATCAAATAATAAATACTAGCAACAAAAAAAAATTCTTCAAAAGTACTATTGACGACAATAATTGAGGAAAACTACATTCTGTATCAAGAAATTTTCCGAATTTTGGAAAAAAAAACTATATGGAACAGAAAAATTACATTTCAGGCTATTAAAACGTTTGTTAGACGTTTAAGAACTCTGCCACATTTCTCAATAAACTTTAACTCTTCCTGATGGAGTCACTACACACTTAAAGGAAAATATTTCGAACTTTTTGTTCCTAAGTAATAAGGAACCAGTAACAATGTTTATCCTTCAACCCATAAGTCAAACTTTTGAAACACGTGACTGATGCCACTCCTAGAGCTAAGATGTTGCTTACGGCAAGTAACTACGCAAGGTACGTTTAATGGCGCAATACCACAGCAAACTCAATAAACTTTTAAGAGGTGTATTTTGTTTGCTTTATTTCTTTATTTGAAGGATTTGTTCTCATGAAATATTTTTCTTCATTTGTCGTTTAATTTTTTATTATTTTACAGCTAACTTAAATCTTTCTCTCTATAACTCTCTCTCTCTCTCTCTCCTCGAGTTTTTATTTCATTCCCAATTTTTGTTTCAAATTCCTTCGAGTTCAGATAATTTCTTACTTTTTTAAATATGAAAACGAAATTTAATCCCTTGTGATATTTAATAAATACAGTCGAATTTCTGTTTGTGAAGATTTTTAGAATTATTTAAATAATATTTGCTTATGCATTGTTAGCAAAATGTAGGGTAAATTATTCTTTTGCAGTATATTCAGCTTTGAATGTTGATTCACTTAAAGCTCTTGCCAGTCAGTCATTTTGAATTTTTGAACATTATATTGATCGAATTGAATTTCTATTAGTGTTTTAAAATCTAGACTATTGTATTTATCAGATTTCAAGGTTATCCAATAAACATGTATAGGAAGTGGTAGACCGCCATATTTGGGCAAATTGCACCAGAAGAAGAATCTATTGCAAGATGAGTTCAGAAAATTTATCCCTGCCTATATCGACGTATATGAGTATGCATGGCCCCCAAGAAGGAGTTCACTTATTACTGATTTTAAAATTCAAAGGGCAATTGCCAGCCATTGATTGATCCAACAGATTTAGCTGTTTAATAATTTTACTGCCGCCCCACCTAGTATGGTGGTTATGACACTTGGTTTGTTATCAAGGGGGCTCGGGTTCGAATCCCGAATAAAGCATGAATATATCTTCGGGAAAAGAAGTCGGACTTTCACCTGAAATGGATTCCAGTCTCGAATAGAAAGCAGCGCACCTCTTTCAATACTATGCTACGCGATAATTGTTTGTAATAAAAGTCTATATTCTTCTGTCTTTGTATTGAACATTTCTGTTCTTCTATCTTTCGTATGAAACACGCAACAATAGTTTCATTAGCTGTGCCTGAGCTTTTTATGTATGTATATATATATTCATGTTTAATTAGAAAATCGATATTTTTTATGTGTGTGTGGAGGGGGATTAAAGTATATGCTCAAAAGTAGATTTTCTTAAGCATATTTAAGTTAATGTAAAGTAGAGTAAGCAAAGTCGAAGAGGACCGTTAATAACTTTTTCCAATTCTCATCACAGCTACATAAAATGAGCGCGTCGCTGTTATTTACTTAAAGGGAGTTTAATTGTGATATTAATGGAAATATTACTTAACTTAATTCTTATAGTTAATTAAGTTCTAAAAAAAGAAAAATCTCGTTATATAATTAAATTTTTATAGAATTAGATAGGGAATGATATTTAAATAGATTGTATTCAAATTCAATCATTAGTTCCACAGAAATTTTTTAAAAAAAGTAGTAACAGACTCTATATTAGACTACTATATGCAGAGAATTTTTCTCCGAAAAATATCATTTTAATAAGATTCCATTACAATCATCCAAGAGTATTATTTGTGTGATTTCATTTATTTTCTTTTAATTTTTACATTAATATTTTGTTATTACATTTGACATAACATAAGATATTCTTATAGGTCGAATTTATTACTTTAAAAAACAAGACATCTTGTATAATTTTGTCCTGTTTTTGAAAATTCTGACATAAGTATAAATGGGTAGTTAATAATATTCTAAGCTAATATACAATTTCTTAGGAAGATTGCTTTCTACATACGACCTTGAATATTTCGGGGGGGGGGCATAGTCATTCCAAAAACAAATTTCCATAGATAACAAATCCGCATTCACCCCAATAGCATTTTAATCTGAATTTGAATATTTCATAATATTGAAAATCCAAATATTCCAAAAAACTCTACAATTCGCTTCTTTTAACAATGGTGTTTAAATATTCATATATTTTTATATAGTAATACATTATAACTTTTTTAAGATTTTATTTTTGAAATGAATTATCTAAATATTCATATTTTTATATAGTAATACATTATAACTTTTTTAAGATTTTATTTTTGAAATTAATTATCTATTGCAGTGCCGATTTAAGCTCCTTTCGGGCCCTGGGTGCAGAAGATCTACAGGCCTCCTTGTCACTGACGAATCGAAATTTATAACCAGAAAATCTTATTAAGTCCAGTTTATCCGGGCCCCGGGCCCCTGGGCACCCACCTCAAAAGCCCATTGGATAAACCGGTACTGATCTATTGCGGGATACCTGAACACCTTTCAAAAGAGTAGAGTACAAAAAAATTTATCATCAAATATGACAGACATTATTTTAATATTAACAGATTCATTTTTTATAATTTCAGAACCTCGACATTTGAGTAGTATTGTATGAGGTTTGAAATGACTTTATTTATTCTGAAATACGTTAAATAAGTAATATTTACAAAAGAAATACAGGGAAATTTGAGAAATGTTAAAAAATATTATTAGATTTTTCCACTTGTTTAAAGATTGATACAAAAATAATTATAAGCAATTTGGTTTTAAAAAAAAGTAGCTAGTTTTAAATCCAAAAAAAAAAAAATGTTGTTTAACGTACGAATTTGATAAAAATAGGTAATAGAGTTTAACCCTTTAAGTCAACGGTTCAAAAACTTTTTCAGTCCGATCCACGTACCCCACCTTCAAACCTTTCAGATATCCCTCCCCCTGAATCTGTTTTATTTATCCACGGTTTTTAAAGGAATGCCATTCCAAAAAAAAAGGACTAGTTCGTGTCGAGATTCGAAGAGCAAGTGTCAGGACTTTATCCCTAGATAACCACTTAATTTCGATGCTCACAATGTCTTCGCACAATTACTCAATTAACTCTTTATCTACCGACAATACTTATAAGTACCACTCACTTTAAAATTACATAGAATAACCATTTTTACGAATACTCAGACGATACTTAGCAGGAATATTTTTTTAAATCCACTCTTCCAAGTTGTATGGCAGATGAGTATGATGAGTATTTTAGCGGTGAAGGCGAATAGTTTTATAGCAGAAATTGCGTTTTCACTTGATGACGTTTTCAGCGGATTGCGAAGATTGTCATTTTTGTTCCGAAAAAATAGTTAATGTCAAAAGATAAGTGTCTTACTTTTTTCGTATGTTAATGAAGACCTTAGAAAACAATTTGACTATTTATTTTAAGTGAATAGTGTGTGTAATTAATTTTACAGTTGAATATCTTTAATTAATTAATTAGCTCTAACTAATTAAATTTCCCAAAGTTGAGTATTTTGTTTATGTATACCCCTTAATTTTTAATGTAGTGATTAAAAAAAATATTGCATGAAAAAAAATGCAATAAATCATAATGCGGTAGATAAAGGGTTAAAACAAACTGGCATAGGTAAAATTCACCTTGACAAAATTGATAGCTTTGACCGCTACATCAAGATCATTTTGAAAATCTGCAGACAAAAGTTTCTGTTTGAGGTTCGTATTTGTGAACGAAACAGAGTCCATTTTATTTTGGAGGTGACTTCCGCCACACGTGCTTGAAAGCCTAAGTAGCAACCTTCTATGGATTTTCCTCCATCCGTAGTGGTTAACTCCTTATGACCTTTGAATTCCTTTTTCGATGAAATAATGATAAATTTCTTCAATTATACCTCAACCTGCAGTACGACTCTTCAATGGATTACAAATAAGGAGATTTTTTTTTCAAGTTCGTTCAAATATACCTAGCAATTAACAGTAATACAGATACGTGGTGAGTGCGCAAATTCGGTACTTAACGTCGACTTCGTTAGAAGAAAAAAATTCACAACCAAAACGGGACTTATGAATCAACTCTCAACATCGTTAGGCATGTCTTTTGTTCTTCAAGGCAACCTGATGTTTTACAGAGTTATTCTATTATAATTTTCTTCCGCAAGTACGCATCTGACAGTGTCATTGATTCATGTAATGAAATTAAATTTTCGCCAATAATATTGTGACGGAGTTTTATCGGATGTTCTTACTAATCCTCTTGGGGAATCTTTGGGGCCAGAATGGTATTACTTCAATTCAATTCTTTCAAGAAGAAACCGTGTTATGCAGATTATATATATATATATATATATATTGGAACTTTAGTATTCACGTGTTAGAAGAATAGAAGTCGGATAGTAGTAGAAGGAAGAATAGTAGATGAACAGTAGAAGAATAGAATAGAAAGCTGAGATGTTGATCGCCGTGAGATATTGATAATATATTAATTATAGAACGGACATTAGTGTGTTAAGGAATCTAAGGCAGATTTTTAGGATAGCTTTTCATACAGATAGTGATTAGGATTCCAGGCGCTATTTACTTAGAATTTATAATTACGTAGTATCCCTCCTGATTATATCCCTCTAGTAAGACTTGTGTTGCGTTGATCAATATATATTTAGACAATAATAAATTAGATTTATTATGGAGAATTTGGGTGATCAATTATTTATTCCTACAAATCTAGGTCGCGTGGATGAAGAGATGATACCCCCGGGCCGGGGGGTATCCCAGTATGTTCTGTACCTCATCTCACAGCATGGTAAGTAATGCAGTTAGAAGAATCGGTAACTTTAAAAGTTATTTTTGGCAGATTTAAAATATTTCTTCCCCGTCTATGGAACGCAACTACTCTATTATTCATAGGAAGACCGATATTACAACAGATAATATTATTAAAAACTTCGACCTATTTTTTAAATTTATTTTTAACCTTTTTTAATTATTTATTCATTTCCTTAGGATAGCCCTCATTAAAAATTGTTGCGATCCCCCGAACTGTCTCTCGTGTACCGCTTGAGGTACGTCTACCACCGGTTATGAACCAGTACTCTTCCAAAGTTATTATTTTATTTATGATATAGAAGTATAATATTTTGTAACATATTTCATGAAAAAGGAAAAAATTTACATTTTTTAATATAAACGGAAAATTTTTCAAAGCAAATGTGAACTGAAGCTGGAAATCAATCCAATAAGCCAAACAGATATCCTTTTATCCAAGGTTTCCACCTACCGTCCATTTTGAGTTCGTGATTATAATATTAGTCCTATGGAATTTCTACGTTTCTTTTCTCGGATCCGGACTAGTATATATATTTTTTTAAAAAAATAGACCTTACGATGGAGTGAAAAATAATAAATGTGTATGTAAAATTAGTTTTTGTTTGTTTGTTTGTTTTTTTGAGGTTTTTGAAAATGTTTCTTAAAAATCTAAAAACCTACAAATGGAATCACTGAAATAGGCTTGAAAATAAAAAGAAATAATTTTTTTAAAATTGAAAAGAAAATGTTATTCCAAAGAGATATGTTTGAAGAAAACTGGGGGAAAAAATGACGGGAAAATAAAAATGTAGCAAAAAAATGATAAAGAAAGGATAATAATGATTTCATCTTTCAAAAATGAAGTCAAATACCAAATTTTATCTGTTGCAATTTATTAATCTATGAATGTGAAAGATGAAACTAATTTGTTTTAAAATTTTGAGCTAAATACTTTTGTGTGTGTGTGTAGAGTATCTCTTTATTATATATTGATTCTTCTTTAACTATTTAATATATAATATGAAATACTTGCACCAAAATATCTGAGTAAATATTTACTTCAAAAACAAGCACTGAAAATTTTTAACTTTGCTAACACCTGTTCCTCGATGTCACCAAAATTAATTTTCGACACAATATGAAACCAAATGGTGACAAATCTGGAGGGAGTTGCCAGAATTCGGAACTAAAACCTATTTCACACGTGAAAAGGAAATGCCGAAAGGGTTTTAAAAAAAATTACGAATTCGCGGACAGGTAATAATATAGATCAAAGGCTAAGGAAGTATTAAAGAGTAAAAAGTTTTGTTTTTTTAGAGGAAAAAGAACCGGTATATGTTTCACTTCCGGATTAGAGATAGGACGGTAAGTACATCATCTGGGATTGAGACAACTATTACGTTGTACTCATGATCAGTGGTTATTAAATTGTGACACGTGTACCTCAAGGGTACTTGAAGTGGATGCCGAGTCGCTCAGAAAATAATTGATTTTAGATGAGTGAATCTGTACCAAATCACAGAATGTATGTTCGAAGAAACTTATTTTATAAAAGTATATATTTTTGTGTAATTAGGAGAATCTCTACACTTATTTTGTATCTTTTCTTTCTTTCAAAATTAACGTGTTTGAAGCTGCTAATATTAATAATTTTACTGAGGTTTACTAACATTAAGCGCCTTTATAATAAATATATTTCATGAGAAATATCTCAGGACTATAAATTATGTATTTACCAATAGTCTTGCCCCATACTTCTTTAAGGTAACTGCCTACCTTCGCACACAATTTTTTTTATAAAAACAAATTTTTGAAACAAATTGAGTGTTTTTAGGAAGAAAAATAAAAAAAAATATGTAAATACATAAAAAATTTTAAATAAATATTGTACTTTTAGAAAAATTGGTTGTTTTCAAGAAAATTTTACCAAATTTTTACTAAAACGGGTAGCACTGTATATAAATTTTTAATGAAATTATCATAATTTTCTTTGTACTCAACATACTTCTTACTATGCTCTTCAAAATGAACCAAAATCTAAGAGAAATATTAAAATACGAAAAAATTACAGACAATTATACATAATAATACGAAAATTTTGATATTTTTAATTTTTTTGCTTTGTAAAAACTACCCTAAATGAAAAAATTATTTAACCCACAACAAAACTTATGGTCCACTTTATGAAAAATAGTATAATAAACATTCCCACAAAATTTCAAAACTTTATTTGGTTTGGTTCTTAAGATATCATGTATCTGGTAAAGCGTCTGTTTCGAAAACATAATTTTGAGAAAAACTCATTTAAAGTTTTATCTTACTGCCCTTTTGCATAGAGTGATGTTTTTTAAAATCACACTATAACTTTATTTCTATTTCGCGTAAAGGAAAAAGAAAAACTGTTTTGGAAAGAAAGATGTTCAACCTATAAGATTTTGAAATAAAAAAAAATGCCTTATGCAGACGAAAAACGACATTTTCAAGGTAGGCAATCACCTTAATTCTAAATTTAATGTCGACATTTCATATGGAAAAGGACTGCGTTAATGAGTATTGCATATGATGGGGCGAAAAAAATAAACGAACCTCAATAAAATGTCCGCAGTGAATGAGAGCTGCATTAACGTCATTAGATAAAGAAACACAAGGGCTATTGGCGACGGACCTCGTAATTTTGAACCTCGGTCAAGTAACGAGAAAGACACCTGAGTTGGCACCCCCTCTTCAGAGCCAAAACAGACGTAATGTGTATCAGCCTCCCCTACACGGCAGGCCTTCAGTGGCACCAGGACACAAACCCGCGACACGCTGGGGACGAATTCCTGACCATAAACACTTGTCTACCGCAACTACGACACTTGAGAAGATTCAGTGTACAAATATCACGTTTATACAGCTTTATATAAATATGTCTAGACCAATGGGTAAATCGAGGATAGAATGTGTGATTGATTATTATTAGCATCGCACTAGAATTACACTTAGAATTACACAAAGTCATTTAGTGACAGACCTCGTAAATTTGAATCCTTGACTAAGTGTCAAGCATGACATATAAGCTGGCCCCCCACTCTCCAAATTTCTACTCCATGACAACGTGATGACTTTGAGCCTTGATATAATTAACGTACATGAGCAAGGGGTTTTCAGTGTCACACTGATTTGGCCCTACAAATCTAAAGAAACAACACAAACCAGGACTTCGCAACCATGATGACTCGGCTATCACAGCTAAGGACATGAAAAATACTCTCTAAATATGTTTTCCGGGTGATAAGATTGTGACGGGCTCACGCGTCTTTTCTTTAACATGTCTTTTGGGTACTTTGGGGGGCCGAGATTAATGGCAACTCTGTTCCAACCAAAACCCAAGAAGTGAAACGTGAAGATTAAATGCAAATTAGATAGCTTTTAAATAACAGAAGTTTCAGTAAGTGAAATGGCAATTTGGGGAATGTTATGTGATAGATTGATACAATTGTGAAAGGACGGCCAACGGAGGTTATTCTGAAGATAAAATCATTAGGTCAAGGTGCATATCACTGCACTCGCGTAAAGACGCCACTCCCTAAAATCGGAGCTACGATTGGATTAAGGTAGGACTGACTATTTAATTTTAGGACTTGCGTCATTATTGAAATTGAGATTAGGCGGGTTAGATATTGATAGTGATCCGAGTAAGGTTAGTTCGGTATTACTTGTATTGTGTGTTTGTTCATCGTAGATTCTCACATATATAATCATTATCTAATCTGTTAAAAGTTTAAGTTATAGTTCTTAATAAAGACATATTAAGAATATAAACATGTCTGTTCCTTTTGAAAATTATACACCTCTAGCTCACGCGAATAATCAAAGAGAAGGTCACCCGAGGGGGGCCTTTTCACAAGATATTTCTCCTCTGTCTTAAGATGCATGTACCTTTGTAAATCAAGCTACTAGCACTCATTTGTCAGCTACAAGTCTGTCCTGAAGATTTTCTGGCGTACTAGCAAACTACACTCGAAGACGCCCCAATTGAAACCCTGAACTCTGAATTTCTCGAAGAATTGGCAGGAGGTAATACGCCGCGATGAATTCGTTCGGCGCTTTACCCATTCACTGTCAGGAAAATTTAGAGTGTCTGGCCCTGGGTGGCAAGATTTTATTTTAAAGAAAACATAAAATTTTACGGAATTTAATAATATTAAATTATTGTTACAATTACAGTAATTTTTATTGAAAAAAAACATTACGAGATAACTCGTAAGTGGCATGCAGCATAGGAATCTTATTCAGTGACGCCAGCTACGAGTTATCTCGTAGTTGTTGTTTTGTTTCAATAAAAATCTTCATATACACAGATTTTTTTACTTTTCGTTTTGTTTCATTTTACAAGCTCATCACTTAATTTCATCTGGAGAATGTCAGATGTGTAATATTATGTCAGATTTTCACACTGATGTGTATGATCCTCACTGGGAAAAACCTATAGGGCGATGGTAGTTACAAAGAGTTATAAATAATAAAAATGGACACACAGATAAGTGATAATTAGCAGACCTCAGGAAAAGCCTTTGTTAATAAAAAAAATATCTCTACGCTACTTCGAAATTTTTCTGCAGTATACATACAAGTTCTATAACCAAAAACATTCAGGGAATAAAAAGATGAGAGTGCATCAATTTAGGGAATTAGTTATTATGCATTTATTTGATCTCGACAGTAGCAATTCAGAAAGCAGCGCAACTATAATACAAATATACAGCTGATTTTCATTACTTATAACATCTGCCTCCTACAGAAAAAAAAGGATGCCTACAAAGCCTAGTTGAATGCCATGTGCACAAAGCAAAAAACCGTAAAGAGATTAGGTATTTTTGTGACCAGTGTGCCCCAATAACACAGCACTTTGCGTTGATCCTTGCTTTAAAGCTTATCATACACAGCAACAACAATAAAAATATTTTTGAATTCTTGGAATACCTTCATATATATATATATTTATTATATCATAATCTAATCGTCCAAGTTATAATTTTTAATAATAAAAATTGAAAATTAATATGTTTTTTGCTTTATGTAAACTTTTCATTCATCCTTTCTAATAATTCCTAACTCAAATGGAGATACGTAATCAATCTAAAATTGCAGCACACACTACGAGATATCTCGTAGCTGACAGTTTTGGTACACACTCTTACACGAGATATCTCGTAGTTGACAATTTTGGTACACACTCTTACGCGAGAAATCTCGTAGCTGATAGTTTTGGTACACACTCTTACTCGAGATATCTCGTAGTTGACAATTTTGGTACACTCTTACACGAGATATCCCGTAGTTGACAGTTTTGGTACACACTTTTACACGAGATATCTCGTAGTAGACAATTTTGGTACACTCTTGCACACTCTTACACGAGATATCTCGTAGTTAATAATTTTCGTACACACTCTTACACGAGATATCTCGTAGTTGGCAGTGAATGCGTTAAAATCTTTAATTTCAAGATGGGAATGAATCAGGTTTTATACAAATACAAAACATACGGTAATAAGCTGGCTTGTTTTGATATAACATTAAATAACCTTCAAAATATAACACGTGATAAAAATTCAGATGAGCGACAGAATAGTGGTTTACTCAAAGTTCCAGAAAATTCTATAAATTCACTGGGTAACCTTCCTATGAGAGAGAAGAAGTCTCTTTAAAATGTATGATGGATAAAAATAAAATATTCCAGGCGTAAAAGTTTATGGTCGTGCAAAAACTACGACAGTAATTATAAATTGCACAAAGATGTTGAATGTCCTTCTTCTATCTGTTTTCATTCAGTACAAATGCAGTCAGATCGTCTTAATATTTATCGACATTATTTTAAAATGACCCAAAGTTAACCATGAAAACACTATAAAATGTTTTCAATAATAAAAACAAATCTAAAAATTAAAGTAATTGCTCTTACAAATATCGTAATTATCTGAAAATTGTTACGTAAAAGATTATCAGAGCCTTAACTTAAGACGTATAAGTAACTGTAGAAAACTATTCAATGATAAAATAGAATTAATTCTGGAAAGATTAGCTCATCATGACTACAAAATTCTTAATAGACTTTCATTTAAACATATTTAATAGAAAATAAACTTAATAATGACACACACAATTAGTTATTGAATATTTAGTAACAGCACTCAATTTTTTTTTACAAATTTGCTGTCACATATTACAATATGTAAATAACTGATTATATCTATAAACTGCATGTAAGTTTAACTGGCATTAAGGAAAATGTCTACTCTTTCTGTTGAAAATGTTTTATAAATTTAGCCCTTGTATCAGTAAAAACCACTATATTATATTGCAATATTATATTTTAGATAGCAATCAGTAAAGTAAATCTAAAAGGTCTTGTATTATAATGCATGTTTTTCTTACATTCAAGCAGAATAATAATAACTTAGAATAATTTGCAGTCATAATAAAAGACAATATATTTTTTGTATATTTATTATAAAAGATCAAACTGATATAAAAAATTTATCATTCAGTTTCTGGTTTAGATAATGTTTTCCTTTCCTTTTTAAAAATGATGCGTTTCTGATTATTTAATTTCAAATTTAACAAAAAAAACTAGATAATTTGGGCTCTATAATAAGGTATATCCATGTGAAATCTAAAATATTTTTTCAATAAGACACACATCACAAAATAAATTGAACGGTTTAGTTGACAAATTATTGATATTATAAAGAAAAAAACAAGTCATCTTAAATTCAACATATTGAGCTACGAAAAAATTTAATTAAATTTAAAATACTTTAAATTTAAATTTAGAAGAAATAAAAAAAATTAATATTTAAAACATTTTAACTCAGTAAAATTTTAGCATTTTAATTTCATGTCATGAAATTCAGTATTTAAAAGCTGTTAATCAACATTCAATTCTCAACAATTGGTAATTAGTGATTCGTTACTTTTAATTGCTTAAATATATCATCATATATTGTCGATATAAACTACTCTAAATAGTTTGGCATAAAGATAAAGGCAGATAAAAGTAGTGTGAATCTCATAAAAATCAAATGCACCAAACAAGAGAACAAATGAAATACACTCACTGTTTTCCGGTGATAAATCCAAAACAACTACTAACAGAAAATACTCGGGAATCTCATCCAACCGAAACTGGTTTCCCTCGAGAGAACTTTCTCCCGCAAGCCACTTTCATTAAATGGAAAAGAACCGGTGTGCGTAATCATTTATTTACAAAGCCAAGTTCTGAGTTGTTCCGTCAAGTTGTTTTATCCGGTGAACACATCTAATGACCTTGTCACAACAAAATGCGCTCAAACGATTCCATTCCAGCACAAAATTACAAAAGCAAAACGTGGAAACTTAGTATAGTTTTGAACATCTTGTTTTTCTTTTGTGTCTATGGGTAGAATAACAGATGCAGGTAAATAATGTTAAACGTGTGTATCACAAATAAATAAATAAAAAATCTTTAAAAGAAAAAAAAATTGAAAGATTTATTAATGCGGAAAATTTGCTTATTGTTATTCATTTCATTATTTGGCAATTTAGCATGAATGCTTAGATTTTATTATTTTTTGAAAAATAAATGACAAAGGCTGTTATTATTGTTTGTGAAAATTGAATTTTAATTTAATTAAATGCTTACAATGTGCTTGTGCATTCATCATTGAATTTCCTAGTGTTAGTCATTTCAGTAAAGGAAATAATAAAAAAGAAAGATAAGAAATTCTATTAAGATCGTTTAATCTTGATAAAAATGCCCGATCGTTTCATTTTTGCAATTGAATAACAATAATGACTTAAATGATTTAGTTTTTGAGAGAAATCAATTTCAAGTAGATAAAATTTAATCATTTTTATGTCATGTAATCATCTTTATTATATATAATTTAAATATTTATTTAGAATATTTATGTAAAAGTTAAATTTGATATTACTTTATGCTTTTGGGAATATGAGGGGAAAATCCCCACATCCTCTCCAACAACAACAAAAAAGATGGTAGAGAACAGATTGCTTATAACTTTTTCTCTTTTAGTATTCAATATTCCATTTAAGTTTTGTGTATGAATATTAATTTGATGTATTTTTAAAAATTATATATGCATATTCTTCTTCTTTCCTAATTTAAACATGCCCTTTTAAATTACGTCTTTTTTTGTGAATTGCATGCTGTAATACATCTTACACATATACTGTAGAACTTAAATCTCATGACTTTTGTGACTTATGTAACTATTTTTTCCTCATTACATCACAAAAATTCAGATTTTCCTTTTCAGTTGATACTCTCATACCTGCTCAATCTACTTTAATACGACTATTTTTAAAGTAAAAATTAAATAATTTTTTATGAAATTCTATATACTACGTTCCTTTCATATAATTTTATATCTTTTTTGTATCACAAATACAGAGCTTACTTTCATTGGAAAATATCACTTATACCTAAAATGTAATGGGATTATTTTAACTATTTTTAGCATAAATTAAGAGCATAGATGTACTGTAGTACTCCGACTTTCTCGAACTTGGAGTTACGCGATTTCCAAATCTCGTACATTCGTCTTTTGTTTAAACGAGAAAAAAACTTTAAATAACGTGTGGGAAAAATCTACCGTAAAATCCGGCGGATAACGCGCACCCATACTTTCAAGCTGCATTTTTTAATTTTTAGGTATATTCGCTGTATAACGCGCACCCCCTTTCTTACGAAGAAATCTGAAACATAAGTATACATTGCTCTTATGTTTTGAAATCATTTATTCGAGGTATTATTCCAAATTTTTGAAAAAAATTGTATACTTCTAGAACTACATCTCTTTTAGTTCATAAAGCAAGTCATTTCTTTTAAATAAACAGTATTTCGATACACATCGAAGAAAATTTTTTATATATATATATATATTATATATATAAAATATTATATATATACATATACGTAATATATATATATACGTAATTATATATATATATATACGTAAAAAAATAACAGCTATTTTTTAAACAACACCAGATAATACAGGAGCATATTAAAATTTGTATTAATGCAAATGTGAGATTTGCAGTTAAGTTTCATTTTAACGTTTTCTCAAGATAAACTTGTAATATATTTTATGTGTACAAACGTTTTAATATAACCAATACTGTGTATCAAAAACATTTAAATTTATGGAAAGGATAATAAAGATAACTGAAAAATACTCAGTCTCTTGGGTGTGTCAGTTTATTATTTTTACTCGAGTACGGGACTTGTAATACATTTTTATTAATTCTTACTTCATCATTGATTTAATTTATATATATACATTTTAAAATACTCTTAAAGTATACAAATATCAGAAGAGTTCATGACCTGGAAAAAGGTTTAACGTATCCGACTACGTGCGGAACCGTGATTTTAAAAAAGCGCATAAATGGACAATTTTCATGATATTTAGTGTCACTTAGATTAGAATACATGCATAAAATTGTTTTAAGGGATATTTTGACAAAAAAATTATTTAAATACAATATTTTGACAAAAAATTAACTTAGAATAACCTTTTTTTTCAAAATGATCTCCTTTTGTGAAAAATGCTTGTATTATAATAATATTTTGCCTGTATATAGCTCAGACCTCTGTACAGAGTCTCAACTGTAATTTTTGAAAAATCCACATTATTTTCAGAGTTACAAGCCATTGAAAAAATTATCGGCGTTTTTTTCGTAAAATATCTCCTCTCTGTTGTCGTAAAATATGGATAAACCCACTTCTAAGTTATATATTTCAAAAATTCTAGTTGAGCCTCTATAGAGAGGTCTGAGCTATATATAGGCAAAATATTATAATAATAGAAGCATTTTTCACAAAAGGAGAATATTTTGAAAAAGGGTCATTCTATGTTCATTTTTTGTCAAAATATTGTACTTAAATAATTTTTTATTGTAATACTATTCTTAAAACAATTTTATATACATTTTTTAATCTAAGTAACACTAAATATCATAAATATTATCCATTTATACGCTTTTGCAAAATTACGGTTCCGAACTTAGTCGGATACCTTAATAGAGACGCGCAAATATATCTCGATTTAAAGTCTTTTATTTATTTTTCTAGCTAAATATTTAAAAAAACAATCTGAAATATATAGTTTTTCAATTTATTTTAAGTTCTTAAGTAATAATATATGAAAATTGTTTAAAAACTCACCATGGATGTTCAGGTATCTTAAACTAGATTAGATTATATACAACCTCTGACAATAAAGTTCGGTGAATAGTCCTGTAACATTAACGTTGATGAAATATTAATGAAAGTTACCTTAATGTCCTTCAAAATAGTCGCCTCCCCTAATCATGCACCACTGAGATCTACTATACATGTCCTGGAAACTTTGCAAGAAGTCTTCTTTTGAGATGGAGTTCAAAAGCCTCGGCATGTTTCATCGGATGTCGTAGGAATAGGAAGAAGTCTGTTGGATTGAGATCTGGCGAGAATGGTGGATGTTCAATTTGCACCAACCCCTTTTTTGCCAGGAACTGTTTGACGTTATTTACTGAGTGAGGACGAGCACTGTCGTGAACAAAAAACCATGAACCTTGTTGTGCGTACTGGAGTCGTACCCTGAGTAGACGTTTCGTGAAACGGATCAAAATTTCAATGTGTCTTGCAGCATTCATCGTCCAGTTATCATGCGCACAGTTAATCGACGATCTTAAGTGATTAATTTACTCACATTCTCAATGTTTTCTTCTCTGACAAAGGTAACTAGTCTTTCACTACGGGGGTTGTCAGAAACAGTTTTCTGGCTTTCTTCAAAACGGGGGAACCACTCGAACACACACTTCATAGACAGTGCTTGATCTTCACAAACATGCTCCAGCATCGAATAAGTTTCTGTTGGTGTCTTTTGAAACAAAACTTTATATTGATATTTTGTTCTTTCATTTTCCTGTTCTCAGTTGAGAGCCAACACACTAATCAAGCACTTCGTGAAACAAGTCTTACATGGAACACAAATGACGTTCAACTGAACAACGGTGGGGGCAGATTGTGAATACATGCCACTACACATGTGCCGTGTTTTATTTCACCAATGTTGCCAGATTGTCCGTTCTGATTTCGTTCACAGAACTTTATTGCCAGAGATATATGTATATGTATTGTGAGGATTTTAATTCAATAATCAGGGAGAAAGTGAAATTTTATTGGATGAATCAAAGTTTTAAATAGTATTAATTAAAAAATATCAGTACAACATAATTTACTTTAAGGAAAATTGGAATCAAAAGTGAATTATGTTTTGAAACAAGAAAACACTTAGAAAATAAATTACAGAATAAATTAGTTTGAAGTACTTTTTAACAAAATGTTTTTTGAATAACATATGTTGTTGTAGTTACTTATGCCACGATTGACAGTAACACCAGATCAAGGCCCACGAAATTCATCATGGCAAAAGGCTACATATACACCTGTCGTTAGCCATAGCTTTGAGCACCATACAGGTGACAGTGCGATTTGGCTCAATTCCACCCCAATTTTGAGGGAGAACACTCTGGGGAAATATTATATGTCAATAATTTTAACGATTTAAAAACTTCACTCGGTTTTGTTGATTTCTCATTTTCTTGATAAAGTTAAATTCAAATTAAAATATTCGTTTTCCTTGAAAAATTGCCCCAAAATAAATTTTTTATCTATTACTTTGATTGGCAAATCATTTTGTAAAAACAAAACAAATGTTATTGTAAATATAAATTTCTTCCTCAAATTATAAAAAAAATACTTAAGTACTGATCCTTCCTTTTTGAATGATAAATTAAATTTATGTTTTCGTATTGAGCTTCATATTCCGAATTTTAAGGAGAAACATTTTTTTTTTCAACGAAGAGATAATTTGGAATTTAATGATAGCCACTGAAAAAAAATGTTCTTTGTATAAAAAATAATATTTAAATAAATATTTAAACACTGTTGTTTGAAGGAAATTTTCCTTAAACTGTTAAGGTGAAAAACCGATTGACAGGTTGATTTCTAAGATATTTTACGTCATACAAGGAAAATAATAAAATTTCATGGTCACTGTATACATTTTTTCTACCATGTAGCTAATTATAGTCTGTACAAAAACTGCAAATTTTCAATAGTCACTAGATATTTATCATTCAAATAACACTCTACAGGAAGGAAAAAAAAGCATTGAAACATGCATTCCCTTTTTTTCTAAACGAATAAATAGTAAAGAATTTTTTCGAAAAGCACACAGTCTCCGCACTTTTTAATAGTTAAGCCTAACATGGAGTATGTTAAGCCTTTCAGTAAATTAAGAAAAATAGAAAGCAAGTAAAAAAAAATTCAATTACAGAATTCAATTATTCATCATAATATCAATTTTGTGCTTTTTTTTGCTTTTTCTAAGTGCCATTGTTAAGAAAAATAAATCACGGAAGGAAAAGTTTATACGTTCAAAGAAAACACTGAAAATAAAATTGATGGAAAACTCACTTTGTTTTCCGTAAAATTCAATGTCGTATAACTTAGTAACGCTAAGTTTCCCTAGTTATTTAGATAATTTAAATTGGCGAAGCTTGGCCGAAGTTGGCCCTTGCGCCATTAAAATCCAAATTCACTCACTCACTCACTTAGATAATTTAAAAATGTTGTTTAATATGTAAATTTATATAATGAAAGGTTTTGTTAAAATTGATAAAAATTGTTCGAAAATTGCTTACGATTTAGTTCTTCTTAAACCTGATGTCTTCTAAGAACTGCCCTGGCAAAATAATAATAATAATAATAAATAAATAAATCTCAAATGTTCAAGCATCGTAAAGAGTACAATAAAACGAAATGAAATCATAGCTAAAATTTTAAATAAATCAATATTTTGACTACGAATCTCTGAAAAATTTATAAAAGAAAAGGAATGCATTACATTCAAGTAAAACGGCAGATAGTATGTTGAGAATAATAGCAACCAAAGTTTATTTTTATATGTATTCCACAGACGTCTTTTAATTCTTATAATCATTCAAATGTGATCAAAAAGATCTCAAGAAGAATGATAATATCCCGAAAATACATAAAAATTAAATATATATTAAGTTTAACCTGAGCGCGTCGAACACTCATTTAAATTTTTTTCTCCGACTGAACTAACGTATTTAGAATACTTACAAAAGATGTCATTTAAGCAGCATAATTTTTACAACAGACGATTATATATCAGCAAATAAATTAAGTAATCAGATAAATTAGAGTTACATGAATTATATATTGAATGAAAGCAGACGATAGTAATAAGAAAGAGAATTTTCAACTACATCTACATATATCTACTGTGTAGTTCAGTCATTTATAAAAAAAATTGTTCAAAATATAAAAAGAAAATTTAAATAGAACTTAATATTTTACTATACGAAACAATTGTTTTAATTTATCAAGCACTTACAAAATAATTTAAATGTGACTGCCAATTGATGTACGCTTGTGTGTATTATTGGCCAAATTACTGTGATTTCTTCCAACTCCGATTACATTTAGAAATCCATTACAACTGTATTTGCCATGTAAGAGGTTACAAGAATAACACTTTCATCACGTGGTTCTCGTTAATACTGCTAAACTACACAAGTAATCGAAAGCTGATATATCAAATTGCTTTTAAGAATACGATGTATATCACAAAAACGTATCCAAATATGGGCTTTTGAATTTGCAAAAATTTAGACTTTTTTTTTAAATGGAACGTTTAAACGTTTGTTATATTCCAGAATACCAAAATTTACCATGAATGGAACAGTTTAATAACGGTATAACTTTTAGAACTTAAAAAAAACAAGTGTAACACTGAAAGTAAATAAGTTTCATCACTGGCAAAGATTTTGATAGATTTAAGTTTTTACTCTTCAGATGTGTTCAATATTATATTTATCTTGACTACCTGTGGGAATTAACAAGAAAATTTATACGAAAACTACGCTCACAATAAAACTCCTTTTTTCCCCTCTAGACAGCCGAAATTCCGAATTTACATCACGTTTCACATCGCATACGCTTCGTCGAGTTTTAAATTTTTTATTAAAGCGTGTGGAAACAATCACATTGTTTTGAAACCTCTCCTGAAGCAGACGAAAATATTTATCTATTGCCGCCCTTTTATTTAAATTATTTACAAGTATTATGCATTAAATTTCTTTCAGTTCTGGCTGGAAGAATTTTAAAGAAATTTTTCCTTATGGTAACTCAAGGATTTAATTTTAATATTTTGAAAAGAGATTTAACAAGAGAATAATTCTATATATGTCTATATGTTAGGATAATTAATAAAAAATACTTCGATGATTCAAATTTTTTTCTATAAATTGTTTGATTTAAGAACTTCTTTTCTGCAAAGCAATCGTGGCTTATGCAAAATAGAACTACAGTTGGACCTCTATTTAACGAAGTCGCTAAATCTCGAAAAAAAGTTCGCTTTATAGAAAATTCGTTATATAGAAGTACATCTTTCAATTTTCCTTATAAACCACATAAAACAAATATTAAACTCTTAAACACTATTTATTAAAAAAAAGTTAATTATTCACATCTTATTGTAAATTAATATATATTTATTTCATATATCTTACCTATCACAGGAAAAAAAAATTGCAAGGAAAGTTTCTTGAAGCATATTTATCGACTTTCTGCAGAATTAATTTTTTTTTTCTTTGATGCTCAAACACTTACGTTTTGACATATTCTGGTGGCCGCGGTAGCCGAGTGGTAGGGGAATCGGATCGTGGCTTACCTTGTTACGAGTTCGAGCCCAGTACCACTAAAGAACCGCCGTGTAGGGCAGCGATGCACGTTAAATCTGTCGAGAGCTGAAACGTCCTTCCGTTGGGTGTGGTAGTTAGAGAGGGGTGCCAGCTCAGGTGTCGTCCACGTCACTTGACCATGGTTCAAAATCACGTGGTCCGTCGCCAAAAGCCCTAATGTAGCTTAATAGTGCGACGTTAATATTCAATCAATTGACATTTTCTGAGCTACAAGGAACGAAGTTACTCAGTACTGGTCAACACTATGAATAGCCTCCCAACCAGTATGGTGGATATGACCCTCGGCTTGTAACTGAGTGGGTTCGGGCTCGATTCCCAATTAAGGCACGCATGTTTTTTTCAGGAAAAGAAGTCGGACTTTCAACTGTAATGGATTGCCGTTTCGAAAGGAAAGCAGCTCACCCCTTCTGTTATATGCTAGAATCATTATTTGTAATAAATGTCTATATTCTTCTGTTTGTATTGTATGTTTCAATACTATTCTTAAAACAATTTTATATACATTTTCTAATCTAAGAGACACTAAATATCATAAATATTATCCATTTATACGCTTTTCCAAAATCACGGTTCCGAACGTAGTCGGATACCTTAATAAAAAATAATTCTGCACTGATTTTTGTCTGCATTCTTATCCCCCTTCAAAGTACTTCCATTTATTTATTTTTTTCATTCTTTCAATACCTAATAATTTACCACGAAATGCTGATTTTCAAGTTTTAAGAATCAAACAATTTCCTTGCAAAATTATGGAACCCTTTTAGGACGGAAGACGCAAAAACCTCGGGTACTGAAAACCTTAGCTACACCTCTGATCTGCTCGCCTCTCACAAAAAAAAGATTAACATTAATGCTACTATACAAAAATTTTTAACGTGCTTTCATTTTAAAATGTGCACATAATTTATCGAGGCTAAACTTAAGTTGATCTTTTGAATTTAATGCAATGTTTGTCAATGAAAAAAACATGGTAACCCTATTAAAGTAAGGTCAAGGAGAAATGGTCTCTTCTAAACCACTATTTGTTGATCCAGCTCTTGAATCAACGAGTTTTTCTGCTTCATTGCTCAAAAGGAAAGGGGAACAAAAAATACAGTTTTTTTTTTCAATGTTACAGCAAGTTTCTTTTTACTGATGTTGAGACACGTGAGCATTAATTTTACAATCAGTGTAAGGAAAGTGTTTCTGCAGCAGTGTTTTCTTGAAGACTAATTATTTTTGAGGTTGCAATTAAAACATTTAGTGGTGGGTCTAATCCACTGACAAATGCAATGAGGAAGATTGTTACTATTAGTTTTAATGGATGAAGTCTTACATCATTATCTATAACAAACATGTCATTTCACAATTAAAAAAATTGATGTACACTAAGTTTTTCAAATGTTAGGATTATTTGCTTTTTGAAAAAAAAAATGAACGCAATACAAACTTCTACGTACATACACAAACAGAATTCCCATTTTTTGTTCTGTATTTATTTAACGTTGGCTTTAAGAATTTTTTACAGAAAGACAGTGACGGATTTAGGTTCGATTGCACCCTAAGCCCAAGTTAATTTGACGCCCTTATATATAATAATAAATAATACGAATAGTAATAATGTGGTTTGAATTAAATTCAGGTATTGAATTTAGGCATAAATTAAATACAGTCCGAACCTCTATATTGCGAATTTTTCTAAAAAGCGAACTTTTTCCTGGAACCTTGAACATCTCACGATTTTCTTCGTAAAATAACTTCTCTATAGCGAAGTTCATTTTCTATATAACGAACTTTTTCTTTTGTGACCCAATTTTTTTTCTCCCTATTTTTAAAGTATTTCTGAACATTTCAAGTTATTCTCTCTAGAGTTATGAACATTTCATCCAAGAAGTGTAAACCTTAACCCCCACTGTCCAATTCACTATCATCTTCGATATCCCCTTTCACTCTCAGTGGAGGTGACCCCGTGTTCTAGTTATAAAATAATGTATGTTTAATGTTACTTGTATGCTTTAAATTAGAAATGTACTGAAAATTCATTAGTTTTAATTTAAAAATTATTTTCTTAGTATTGAAAATACAGTGACACATTCGACATAGTTTTTCTTGTTTTCCTTGCAATTTTTTCTACTTCTCCTTTCTTTTTCTTTTTTTTTTTTTTTTTTTTGATGGGTTAGATATATAAAATAAATATATTAATTTTAAAAAAAAGTGTGAATAATTACTTTTTTTAATATATAGTGTTTATGAATTTAAAATTTGTTTTATGTGGTTTATAAAGTATTTTAAAAGATGAACCTCTATATAATGAATTTTCCATATAACGAACTTTTTTCTGGGATTTAGCGACTTCGTTATATAGAGGTCCGACTGTATATATATGATATTTTGGTAAATATATATATTTTTAAAAAGTTGTTGAAGATTTCAAAAATCTTAAAAGTATAAAATAGTCAAAACATTTTCTGATTGGGAAAAAAATTGATTAAATAATCCATTAAACGGAGTATAACGTTAAAAATAAATTTACTCATTTAATTTGTGTTTCGAGGCCTATTTGTTTATACTTTTGTGTGATTTTCTAAGTTCTAGTAAGAACTTTCTAAATTAATAATGGTAATCTTTGAAAAATGCCTCACATTACGTAAAACTCTAAAAAAATTTGCGAGATTAAAAATAATAATAAAGTTTTTGTGTAACTGGACAAAGGTATAATTAAATATGGGGAATTAATATTTTGTATTATAATGATGATCAAACAAACGCTACATTTAGATTTTTTTAAGAAAAATTTATGAAAAATCTAACGTTAACAGATAAATGTTATATTTAACGAAAATATTTTTAGTACTTATTTGTTAGATATTTTAAATTTTGCTATTTATTTGATTAATTATTTTAAAAAATTATTCTACCCTTTTAATATTGACATCTTGAGGTTGTCAAAGCAAGAAAAGAAGCTTTAAAATGCGGTCTTACAGTTGATAAAAACTAAATCGATTTCAAATTTTTGCAATCTCGAAAATTTTGATGCCCCTAAAAATCTGCCTCCCTAGGCCAAGGCCTCGTGAGCATAAGCCTAAGTTCGGCACTGCAGAAAGATAAACTGTAAATATTTCTTCAAACTGATTACTCGTTCGATTTTTCAATCACATAATCACTAATTTTTCCCTGCGATGTTGCCATGACAATGCACTGAAAAATTAGTTAAAATAATTATATTGATATTTGAATGCTTTAGTCCATTAATAATAAACATTTTGATACTAATATCATAACTAGTTATAAATATTTAAATTCAGAAACTTAATTTAAAATAATTATTAACTTAACTCAGTGGCGCAACAGCCCGCGCGAGCCAAGGCCTACTGTGCCCATATCAGTATACGTGACCTTGGGCTCTGAAGTGCATGAGCAGATGTTCCGATCAGGTGGTCAGTCTGAAGCGAAATGCCCAGTGTTCAGTTCCCAAGTAAGATTGGTGCTCATTTATCGACCCACTGAAGGGATGAATGGTGGAGTCAACCTCGTCCAGCCTGGGATTTGAACCTCGGACCTGTGGTGTGGAAGCGCGATGCACTACCACTGAGCCACTGGGCTTCTAAACAATTATTAATAATTAGATATATATTACAAAAATAAATAATATAAATTAAGTTAGAAGTTTCCTCTACTCTCATGAAGTGGCCATGCTAGCTTGGTGGTCATGGGAAAGAATTCGGGGCCACAGCGTGTCATGCGTTCGAACACTAGTACTACTGAAGACCCGACGTGTTAGAGGGGCAGATGCACGTTAAATCTGACGAGGCTCAAAGACCTTCGGTTGGAGTGATGTCAAAGTTCGGAGAGGGACTCATCACTTCAAAGTGGTTCAAAACTACTATATCCTTTGTCAACAGCCCTCGAGTATTTTTATAGTGCAACGCTAATCAATACTCATTCATTCTACTTTGATAAAAAGGCTTAATGTAGAACATTCTTAACTCTTCCACAGACTTAATAATGTGCGATTGTTTTGTATGGAATGGCATTAATAATTCACGGGAAAAAAACTGAAAGAGTACTGATCAGTATTAAAATAGTTTGTCGCCGAAAAATGCTTAGAAAGAAGCCTCCTTAAAAAGAATGGCTTGAAGAACGAAAAACAAATACATTAGAACGTCGTTTATCCGAATCAATTGGAACCGAACACCGTTCGAATACGCGATTGTTGGGATAACCGAAAACCGAATACAATACATCAGTATATGAAATCGGACACTATACGAATATTGAAAATCCCGGGAAACGTGCGAAAAAAACAAAATGGGTGCAAAAGTCACAATTTTATCTTTTTGGGGAAAATAATCCTTTTTTTTCGTTACTTTTTAATCTTCTTTTTTTCGTTGCGGTTTTGATTCTCTAAAGCAGCAGTAGTTGAGTAGGACGCACTCTGATTGTTGTTCGTCCCCTCCATTTTGCCTTTAACGAAAAAAGCGTCAGCATTTTTTCCCTTTTTCTTCGAGCCATCTTCTGGGTCGGTTTGGACGAAAAAATTTAAAATGGTTTCTCGGTTTTTTTTTATGTCGAAATTGTTGACTTTCCAACATTACAAAAATTCTTTGGCGTCCCTTTCTTCCTTCCGAGACGGTTTAATATTTAAGTTTGTCTCTATGTTCAAACGTTGCGCTTCGGTTTTGAATTCGAAGCCATGGGGTTCCCAAAATCAACAAAAATGCACGTATACACCCCCCTTTTGGAAACAAACTGACCTAATATTCCGCGCAGATGTTTACCAAATCACACAACTGAAATTCCTCAAATATCCCTGACTTTGGGTTTTCCCGTCACTTTTGGCCTCACGCGAAACAACTGTTGAGCATTGCACTGTTCGAAAACGTATTCATATACAATACAAGTAGTTAGCAAAAAAAAGACTGGTTCGGATATTTGACGTTCCGGATAATAAACGTTCGGATAAACGACGTTCTATTGTATGGCAATTTTACAACTGTCCCGAAATTCTGAATTATTTCACCCTTTTTCAGCTATTTATTGGATAACATATAAATTCAAGTAATGCACAAAAAATCATTTAATTTCTTTAAAGTCTTCGATGTTTTCGAACCCACTGGAAATAACAGTTAATTTTCATGTGTTCTCTGCAGGTAACATAGTTATCTACGAAGTATAATAATTGACCTTCAGGAAACACCTTAATGTTTACGAGAAAAATAAATAAACGAATAAGTAAACTGACAAGAAGGTCATAATATGCAAAGTTTGATCATTAAATCACCCAATACTCTTCCCAAACAGCTGATTTATATGGAAATGTAATTTTTTAATTAGATCCTCAAGTAGAAAAATGTTAATGATATGATAAGTTTTCGTTGGGAAGGATAGGATATTATTTCGTGATGTAATCATCCCCGAAATCATCACGATTATATTCGTTTCTTTAAATTAACAAGCGTATCTGAAATTGCTAGGGAAGAAATCAGCTGTTAATAATGCGTAGAAATTATGACATTTTTTATAACATGCCCAAATAGTAGAACGTGCGCAATCAACTGTATCCTTTGTAGATGTATTTAAGATAAATGAGTAAAAAAACTGCTTGAATGAATAAATTACCTTCGTTTTGCTGCATTTTTTGTTTTAACCCTTAAGTACTGCCGACATATATATACGTCTCACTCAACCGGTGCATTAAATACCCGAACGTATATATACGTCTTTCCGAAATAGGTCCTTTTCTTTGCTCTGCTATCAGTAAAACTATTCCGAAGGCTTTAGAATGTAACAAAATGACATTGACAGATTTGATTCAAAAGATTTACTTATTTCAAAGAAAAATTTGCTTAATTACACCTTTTCTTTTTTCCCTAACACACCGCATACACACGGACTGGGAATCGAATCGCGTAACTTTTTATCGGCAGTCAAGGGGACAAAATACGCGATTCAATTGACAAAAATCAAATAAAAATTCAAATAAAATATTTTTAACCAAAATTATTCTTCATGTAATATATTCTGACCTCACAAAATTTGAAAGGTCTAAGTTTAATAAATTGAGTTCTGCTTACCTTTATGTTCGTTTTTATTCACATCTTAATGGCAAATAAAAACGTTAAGATGATTTATCTCGTAAAGTAAAAATAACTCGTTTATCTTCATTTAAAATGCTAAGACTTTTCTTTCTATTGGGCCAAATATTTTGATATTTATTTTTACCTGTCGTAAAAAAAGTTGGTATGCATTTTTGAATCAAAACAATAATTTTTTTTTTTAAAAAAAATAGCTGAATTTAGAAATCGTACAAGTTTAAGGAATTTTCAATGTACAAGCATTCATAAAATAAATAAGAATTTCTTAAGAATATCAATGCTACTAGAGGAACACTCATACAAACTTTTGTTATGCAAAGCACGATGCATTTGTAAATGAAATTTCATGGGTGTTCGTCTATTATTGTAGGTCTTTAAAAAAATAAAGGGGGTTAGCCTTTTGTAATACTTTTGATTTCAACTATACTTTTTTTCTTAATCCATACACATTGCTTAGATGCAAAAAACATTAAAATAAAGATTATCTTATAAATCGTTCCATATCCCCTAAACATCATCTATGATATTCTTTTTATATGATGTGAAAAAAAAATTTCTAATGGGCTGCATATTAGCAAAGGCCCAAATGCCAGAGCCATTTCATGGTGGTACCATCTAGTGGCGGCTCTCACTATAAAATTAGGACTCTGGAATTAATTTTAATTCAAACTCTCATCAGATGCTAAATATTGTCATGATTTTATTTTGCCAAAAGTACCATAGCCAAATTGATACTCAAGGGATCTTCTAAATGCCACATCATCATATGATATGCTTGCCTACAATTTTGCATCCAGAAAATCTATCGATGCCGGGATCGAACCCGCAACCTTTAGGTCGTATCACACATACATTTACCGTGCAACTTTTTCGCTCAATTTTTTGCCTAATCTGAGGGAGAAGGGTTGCCGTAAAAACGACGTGCTCTGACGCTCTCTATCTCTACATTCAAAAATTACTCGCTGATTTTCTCTTCAAAACAACATCAAAATTATTTCTTTTATTGATGGGCGTAAGCAAAAAACGGACACCATTCTATTTAAATATTATACGCCGCTAAAATTTTATACACCATCAAAATATTATACGCCATTTTTTAACGTTTGATAAAAGTTGAACCCCATCTTTTTTATGACGTAGGGCCGAAGAACCCCTTGGCGGGAATTTCAAGCAATTTTTTTGGAACAATTTTTTTGGCTCACTAGCAAAATTGTTCAGTTTCTATGGCAACTGGTAAAATTCCCGTTGGAAAAAAACTCGAAACTTCGTGTGTAAGGCCTTTGGCTTAGGGACGGGCATCTACCTCTAAAATAATAGCATCTGTTTTTTGAATTTTTACATAATAAATAAATAAAATAAGTCTCAAATAAATCATTTTACTAAATTTGTAAATAGTAAAAAATTCTCTACGCTAAATAACATTGGAACATTTCAATCCTGATTCAGATCCTACCTTTAATAACGAATTAAATGGAGAAAATTGGGCAAAAACGCATTTTCTGATTTGACTCTTTTTTTAAAGTCGCAATCTCAAGCAATGCGAGGGCTACTGGCGACAAACCTCGTAATTCTGAATCTTGGTCAAGTGACGAGGGCTAGTTTAAATAATTAGTTAAGGGGAGTTTAAAATCTCTCTCTCTCTCTTCTGACAATGTTAAATTGGGTGTTTTGAGTACCTTTTCCAAACTTGACATATACATGTTAAATTTTTTTATACAATTAAAATTTTTTTTATTATACTGAAATGACTTTTAACTAATTTTGAATTTTTTTTAAAGATTTATGAAATATTTTATCAAACTTCGAAATTTTACCCATTTTCATTAAAAAAATTTTTAAAAAATAAATTTTTGAGTTTTTTTTAAAAACTCATTTCAGTATATATCAAACATCATTATAAAAATATCATAAAATTTACATACCTGTAACTGTAGTTTTCCAGAAAAGGTACCGAACATCAAAATTTCATTTTGAGATAAATTGATTTTAATGATACATTGGGCTTTTTAATCGGCTAGTAAATAAAAATAAAAAGGGTCAAATTTACAGTAAAAGATACATTTTTTGGTTTATATAAGACGTTCAATTTTTTAAGAAAAAGCAAGTACTTTGTTACTTTTTTTCGCCATTCAAATGGGCTTTTCCGGGTTCAATGATTATTTAAAAATAGGAAATTAAAGTTCTTTTTTAATTACCTTAGGGGGAAAAGTAAGGTTTTTTTAAAAAGGGTTTAAAAAATCTATGCAATTTAAAAATTTTAAAAAATCTCTAATTGTAAAAAAAAAATAAGTTTTTAGTTTCCAACTGTTTTTCTTATAGGGCCCCTTTTTTGGGACCATATCTTTGATTTCAGCGTGAGCTAGAGGTGGGGGGGTTTACATAATAATCAGACTTTTTTAAACTTTAATATGATTTTATTAAGAATATAACTTAAACTTTTCAAAAATTTTTAGATAAATTTATATAAAAAAAGAATATAGAATGAACGAATACACAAAAATAGTTAACCGAATCGCGTAACTTAGGCCACTTTTTTCAAATAATTATAAATCCCCCTCTTTACTTCTAATTTTAATATTACAAGTTCTAAATATTAAATAAAGTCCCCCACACCTTTAAATTCCCAAAATTTTAATTTAATCTTTGGTTTCCGAAAAGCGTTAGGGAAAAGTGATTTTAAAAAACTCCCAAATGGATAATTTTCATTATATTTGTGTCACTTAGATACAATACATGTATACAATTGTTTTAATGGAACCCCTTTTTTAAAAACCTTTTTAAAAACCAAATTTTCAAAAATTTCCAGAAAAAAAAGTTTTTTCCTTTTTTTTTTCTTTTTTGAAACATTTGCCGGGCCCAAATTTTTAAAAAACCCAAAAAGGGCATTTAAAAAAAATTTTAAATTAATTTTTTAAAATTTTATTTAAAAAGGTTTTTAAAAAAACCAAAAAATTTTCTGAATAATCGGAAAAACCCAATTTTTTGGAAAAGCGGTTTCTTTGGGCGCGGGGCAAGGGATGCACCTTGGGATTAATGGCAGGGTTTCTGGGGAACTTTTCGATAGGCCGTCAATTCAAAATTTTTATTTCCCCCAAACTAACATTCATTAAATTGCCATTCATTTTACTGGGAAACCTTTTTTCTTCAAAAGCTATCTTTTTTTGCATTTCGCTTCTTGGGGTTTTTTTTGGGAAAAAAGTTCTATTAATCTTGGGCCGTCAAAGAACCCAAGGTTATGTTAAAGAAAAAGACGCGTGAGCCCGTCACAAATCTATCTGTAATGAATGCCCCCAACCATTGGGGTACGAGGGGTCAGAAGGAAGATTGAACACCCCAAAACAAACTTAATTTACTAACAATTCTCAACAACGCAACAAATTTCAACAACCCAAATTAAAAAATGCCCCATTAGATAAATATGGGAGCAATAGCGAGGTAGACAAGATAGTTGAAGTTTTATAAATCGGATCACTTACTCTTAGTACGTCCTCGCAATACACCTTCGAAATATTTGAAGATACGTTCTAATTTAATCAATTCAAGCCGACATTAATCCAATTTAAACTGCTAATTGACCAAATCGTTAATCTTAATGTTAATTAAATAATCTACGAAGCGCTCTTGAATAGCTTTACGTTAATCCCTACTTGCTATACTTTTAGCTTCTCACCTCTCTCTCCATTGAACCTGAAAGTTAATCTTTAAGTACAGGCCATGATTTAAATAATTCACGTCTTTTTCTTCGGAGGAAAGTTTTCAAAAGAATAATATTTAAAGAACCATTATTCCCCTAGAGGATTAGTAGGAAGTACGCGAATAGACCCGTTACATGTCGTATAATTGCATTTATCAATACACTTTTTAATCTTATGACCTTTTAGAGATGAAGATGTGGATTAAAATAATTTACATAAAATTTATTCGAAGGAAAACTTTAGTTTCGCTATACCTGTGGCATCAGTCCACTGTGTAAACCTGTGGTTCAATAACTTTTTTAACCCATGGACTTTTTATAGTCAAAACCTACCTACGGACCCCTTTTTATAGTCAAAACTTTCCCAAGTGAAAAGGCTGCATAAATGCATAATATAAAAATTACAAATATTAAAAAACATTGTGTAGGAGAATTATTTATTGAAATTATAACTTTTGTTTATAAAATAAAATAAAAAAATTAATGACTTGGATGAACTTTGTGAGATGTTGTGACTGTATTTATGTCCGTCTCAATGTTTCTGAGTAGCAACTGCATCTGAAGATGAGGTGAACCGAATGAGGCACATGAGACTCTATATTGAATATCTCGGCGGGAAAAATCGTTCCTGAGAAAATTAAGACATCCGCCTGAAGAGCCCCCGAGATATGGTCATTTTAAAATAATTAAAACATTTAAAACAATTAAATAAAATAGAAGCAGAGGACACCCAGCAACTCGAAATACGGCCTGATTATGAGGAAACACAAGAGGAATCCATTCGAACTGGTTCGGAGTCTGTAGTTGCAAATGGGGCGGTGCTAGCTCGGGAAAGAAAAACGAAACTAACTCCCCCCGAGAGGGGGAACAACTATGACGTAAATGGTCACGTACATCCCAACGATACACAGAGTAGGAGGTGATCCCAAAGTTTCATCCTTCTATCTCTGTAATATCGTCATCAAAAGATCGAACCCCATAAGAATAACATGGGGATTCTAATTTCAGTGATACCGTTCCCCCTAGGCCCTTTATCTATACACGAATTATAACAGATGAAAGAGCTCAACGAGAAAAACCTATGTTTCGAGTTTCATTAACGAAGCTCAAAAATCCTCGGAGCTATGCGGGATTTAAAAAAAATTGAAACTTTAAAATAATTTTAAAATGTTAAATAGGGGTGAAGAAATATGTGGCTATGGTCCTGAAAAAATATATCTAGGATGCTCATAGGGAGAACAATCGAATCCAGGCCGGTGCGGTCGACCGAGGTGGCAAAGGATTCGAGTTATTACTGGGGAAGCCCTGTAGGGGAGAGCACCGGAGGGGACCAATTCCACGTAAAGCTCGCTCTAATACGAAAATATGGCGGACCTCCAAAATTCAAGTCCCAATCTCAATTCCTTAGGGAGGGGGGTGAAATTTTTTCCAGTCCCCATAGGATTAACATAGGAGCATGATATTTTAGTGCTTAAGCCCTCCCCATGCCTACACAATGGAAATGAAGTAGATGACTAGATGGGACTCGACGAGTGGAACAATTGGTTCAAACCTCAAGTTCGAGACTCGAACATGAGTCAAGATATTGTGAATTTAACCAAATTTAAAAAGTTTAAAACAAGTAAAAACTATAGAAGAAATAGCCCTATGGGCATGAAATTATAATAACTGGAAGAGCTGATAGAGAGGGATCGAATGAGCCAGATCCGAATGGACTGTCAGGCTTGGCTGCCGAAATATTGGCCAAAAGGCTGTAGAAAGGGGAATGACTCGGGGGGAGATGCGTCCTAACAGATATGGTTGACAGAGATAGTTATTGCGATCCCCCAAATATCAGTCCCCTAGCACCAATAAAATATTAGACAACGGTGTGCATGCATCGGTGCCGTGACGGAATGCACGCGCATCCATGACGGTTTTGAGGCATATCCGTGACGGTGTGCGCGCGCATTGTAAAATTTACCCTCATCCTTTTTCCCAAACGTGCAATAACAAATATAACTTTAAAAAAATTTTCCAACTATCAATAAGAAACTATCATGCCATCATGTTTATACTAATTACAAAATAACCCAATTTCTCACTGGGCATGGAAACTTTAAAAGCTACTTGAACAAATTTAATTTAGTTCCGTCATCTTCCTATGACAGTAATATTGGTGGCGAGGAAAATGTAGAACATGTGCTCTCTCCTTCTGTGTTCCAAGTTTGCCAGAGAAAGAAAGATCCTAAGACTGGCTTTCAAGGGAATATAATATAAATTGTGTGACCTGCGAATTTTCACCAACTTCTTTCCAGCAGAAGAGCTTTTAAAAAATTCTGTGAATTTGTTGTAAATATTTGTAATCCTTCATAACTTCATTTTTTTTTTCATTCATTTGTAATGTGTTATTAATACTTACTTCTGTGAGCCCAGTGTGATGCTTTGTCGTGCACGGAGATTTTATAATTGTTTTCAATTTAAAAAAAACTGGAGAACAGTTACCAAACGTAGAGATGCTTACAGAAAACTTCTGGAGAAGGCCAAGGCCCAACTAAGGCTGTCGAGTCATTGAAGATGTATTCACTATTTTTTCTTTTCCTGTAGTAAATGCTCTATGCATTCACAAAGTACGTACTTTTCCTTTGTTTAAGGTATCCGATTACGTTCGGAACCTTGATTTTTCAAAAGCGTATAAATGGATAATATTTATGATATTTAATGTCCCTTAGATTAGAAAATATATATAAAATTGTTTTAAGAATAGTATTACAATAAAAAATTATTTAAGTACAATATTTTGACAAAAAATGAACATAGAATGACCCATTTTTAAATTATTCTCCTTTTGTGAAAAATGCTTCTATTATAATAATATTTTGCCTGTATATAGCTCAGACCTCTGTACACAGAGGCTCAACTAGAATTTTTTAAATATATAACCTAGAAGCGGGTTTATCCACGTTTTACAACAGAGGAGAGAAATTTTGAGAAAAAAACACTGATACTTATTTCAAATGTTTGTAACTCTGAAAATAATGTGAATTTTTCAAAAATCATAGTTGAGCCTCTGAACAGAGGTCTGAGCTATATACAGGCAAAATATTATTATAATAGAAGCATTTTTCACAAAAGGGACTGAAAAAGGTTATTCTAAGTTATCAGATGAAATTTTATTTAAATAATTTTGTTGTCAAATGTTCTTAAAACATTTTATATACATGTATTCTAATCTAAATGACATAAATATCACGAAAAATTTTCCATTTTTGTGCCTTTAAAATCACGGTTCCCCGAACGTAGTCGGATACCTTAAGGGTATTTTGGGCAATTTAATTTCTGTTGTATTCTCAAGCAAGCAATACATACAAGTGCAGTACAGTATTTTCCGAGGAAACATTCGTATTTATTCTTTTTTAATCCCATTCTAGATAACCCGGCATTTTCCACAATCTCGACCACATTTTGGTCCACATTAGACCGTGTTTACGGGACTCTGCTGAATGTATATTTTCTGCTTTCATTTTTTTTTTTTATTATTATTCTATTTACCTCAAGCTGAGGTTTGCTTCTGTTTTACCTTTGGAAGGGTCAGGAAGGATTATTTCACCAAAGAGTAAAAGAAATGTTTAAACAGATTAAATGTATTACGAGCTCTGAAGTTCCTGTATCTCATTCAAAATAAGGTCAGAATTCATAACTTATTTCATATTTTATACTCTATTGTATTTTTAAATTCATTTTCAGTATGTTTTACAGTTTTTTTAAAGTTATGTATTATGTATTTTATATTTTCAAATATTTATGACTTATTTATAGTGCATTTTGTTGTATTTTTTCTCTTATTATCTTAGATTTATCTTCCATTCTCAGAACTAAATATTTATGCAAAGAAAATGAAAATACGTTTTCCTTTTCGATTCTTTTTAAGCTAAACATATTTTAGTGGAACATGTATTGTCGTATTGTAAGCTATATTTCTGTAAAAGAGAGAATTTTAAAAAGGAGTTGAAACGCTTAGGTATTTACTGGCCACCTGTTTTGTCTTTCCTGGTCTATTGTACTGAAAGCCAAAATGTCTTAAGAAAATTTGTTTACTTATAATTTTTAAAGTTTGATTAGTACCCCCCCTTGTTTATATTTGTGTATTTCCATTTTCCCTTTTTTTATTTTATGTTTTTGTCTTAAAGGGGTTTTTTTCCAAATTTGTTTTAAAAAAACAATTGTGTTACCACTTACGTCGGGCTTTTTATAATTTGGGGCATGGGGGAGTTTTGCAAATAAATTAATTTAAAAAAACATATTTTAGGAGAGGCCTATCGAAAAATGTGCTCCGATATAAATCAGGGGTCGGCAACTTATGGCACGTAGTACAATTTTCAGTGGCACTTGCCAACACTCTTCAAATTTGTTAATTTTTAAGTAGATAGAACGATAACTTTGAAATTGGACATATTAAACTAACTTCTATAGAATTTACGTTAAACAGAACATACGGAATTACGAAAAAATCTGGAAAATAACTCTAACGACAAATTTGCAGCTATTTTAAATTGTTGGATGTCATGGCTGGAGAGATTTAATTGTTTGAAGAAAGTTGAAGCTCTCTATTCCTGTTTTCGTTTTAGATTTTACATATCTACATGAACAAATCTTTCCTCGTTAAAAAAAAATTTTGAATCCGCAAAGAAGTTGTTTAATAACTGAATATTCAGAATGGTTTAAATTTAAAGTCACAAATTTTACCCATGATATTGCGACATGAAGTAAAACTGTGCAGGAACAAGATTCGCATTAAAATATTTTTTATTCAGCAATAGTGTAAGAATACTTATATTTTATGTAGTTTATTTCTTACTTAATAAACATATTTGAAAGATACATAATATATTTACAGTTTTAATTTTTTATTTATGTTGATGGAATAGTTATATTTTGTGTTGTTTGATTTTTATGCTAACAAATACTTTTAGTGATGTAAAATTAATACATAATAAAACTTTAAATCTATGTTCTTGAATCCTATTCCCTAACTTTGCATACATTGTTGAAGGAATCAAATTGTTTCAAGTATTTCCTACTAAGCGGCACCCTGAATCATACTGGTAGATTGGTTTAACACACTACAGCTAAAAGGTAGCCAACCCCTGATGTAATTGATAGCATAGAAACGATACAAATAACGCGTATCGACGATATAATGATAGAAACGATGCATATAAAAGTTATTACAATATAACTCTATTCATTTATATACATATATAAAACCTGTAACTATGCAACAATTTTCAGAGACATATGCGAAAAAAAATGTGTGTCCAAGTAAATACAATTTAGAAACAATATAACTATACGTAAGAAAAATGTTGCAATATAAATATGCTGTAAGCCAGAAGCCTTCAACCTGGACTTAGCTGAATCCCAGAGTTTCCTGAAACTCTAAAAATTCCCTAAGTCGAAAGGGGGCTAAGTAGACGCATCACCATGGACCCAAGACTTTTTTGAGGAGACCGCCTTTCGACCTAAGAGGGCATACAAAAAAGAAACATATTTTATGGAACACCAACGCCAGTTGGACTGGAGAATTGGCTTTTCACAATCGATGCTACTGTGTTTGCTTAAGCAAATGATTCGATAAATGTGTAGACGACTCGTATCTTCATTAGAAGCAAACGATTTAGCTTAACACGTTCACTTGCACTGTAAGGAGAAAAACAATCACTGCGATCCCAACCGTATAAATGAATTTTTCCCCACATGCCGACTGAAGGGGAAAACAAATGTTGATGATAAGCCCTTCCCGCTTATAGCTTTAAGAGCTTCTTCCCTATCCAATGGGAAATTCAGACGGTTTAAGACTAAGTAATGAATTATTTCTTTGAGAAGATTGGCAGCAATAATATTCTTGTCTGTTCCGATTTTATTTACTTATTGAATCAATTAGTGTATGTTACGTAATTTTCTCTGATTTTATGTTGTTGTTCTCCAATTATATTTTTAATGTTACGTGGTTTTGTTGTTCGAAAAATTATAAAAGGAAAATTTGAAATCCTGTTTGAAATTGAACAACATGCAGTTTGAAAAAAGGAAATATAACTAAATTTTAACTGAAATGAGCAGTAAATAGCCGAATTAAAGTTGTATACAATACGTGACCTTTCTAACCTCCGTATAACCAGTTGTCACCTTGTGAGGACGTGAAACTATGGATGCTCGTACGTACTTCGCATTTTCCCCACAAATTACACGTCACAACAAATCCGGCTATTTATGGTAATGTATGTAAGAAACACAGAGGAGTAAAACAAAAATATGAAAAATAAATAAATACTCAATGCAAACTTTTGAATTTATTAAAAACGCAATTTAAATAAATGTTTTTTTCATAAAAGTTACTTAGTTCACAGTTACAATAATAGCCAAATTCCAGTTACTAATTTCAATTTAGTATTCCTCCAAAAGCTAAGGTACTACCAGTTTTTTTAGACATAACCATTAAAATATGAGATTAAATGCTAGAAAAAGTGCGGTTTATCTGAATAATAATGAGTAACAGAACCTTGAGAAACTATTGTACTCACTTTTTTTTAAAGAATTCTGCACTTGTATAGCAGGTGGAGGAAACTGCGAATATCCTAAGTACATAATTTGTGACATATTTTTTTTGAGATTGTTGATTTTCAGTTGATAACGTTAATATACTGTCGGCCATGGGTAGATCCATTTATTCGATTGTTAAGATGACGAGGAATCGGATAAAAGGAAATGGAATTTTAAATTCAATACAGCGAGACGTCTTAATGTACTTTGTAATGTGGTTCCAAACTTTTTAGATCTATTTGTAGGTTTTTTTCCACAATTATAAAAAGGGGCATTTTCCATTAGAAAACTATATTGTTTTTCAAAACATTGCACTAACGAATATAAAATTATCTCGTGGAACTCAGAATAATAAACCAGTGGTCACCAAACCTTTTGACCTCACGGACCAGTAAATTCATAATTTAAATCACACGGACCACTAATAGGATTTTGTGAATGTTAAATATATTTTTTTAAAAAATTGTGATCTAAGAACGCAATCAATGCATCTTAAAACATAACTTAAAGTGATAAGTGATATTCCCATTTTTCGGGACCAGAAATTTTTTTCGGACCACCCTTTTCGACCTCTTAATAAACTATAGCATTCGCAACCTAGTAAGTAATTTTTTTTTGTGTGTGGTGGTGTGTGTGTGTGTGTGTGTGTGTGTGTGTGTGTGTGTGTGTGTGTGTGTGTGTGTGTGTGTGTGTGTGTGTGTGTGTGTGTGTGTGTGTGTGTGTGTGTGTGTGTGTGTGTGTGTGTGTGTGTGTGTGTGTGTGTGTGTGTTCCCGAAAATTGACAAAATCAAAAGAGCACGGTACAAGAATGGTGGACTTTCGACCCTGGACCTCCCCTTGAGAAATTCCTGAGTGCGTTACTCTGTAGGCTCTAAAAAAAACAAAAAAGTCTTACATTATTGCCTGTTATTGTAATATGGTGATTGTATTTAATTTAAACTGAGAGAAAAAGGAGGATTAGTGTCATATGTATCACCTTTATATTTGTAATTGTGGATCTTCATCGCAAATATTAAATTAATTTCTATCTTGAATAAAAGGGGTTTTTTCTTCATTTTACTTTGGTTGTCTTTCATTATTTTACTGAAAAAGGATTTTTTCATCTTAAATAACATTAACTCTCATATTTAATATTTGTGACTAGTTACATTTGGAAAAAAAAAGGGGGTATTGCCATTTAAAACATAAAAACACACGTGCATAAAATGGGGCCCCCATTTAAAACCCCCCCTGTAAAGAATTTTTTTCTTTTTGCGAAAAAAGAAACAACTTGGGGAAAATTCGTCAACAAAAGTATTGGTGGGGGGAGACTACTTTGAACACTCCTAAAATTTTGTAAGTTTAACTTTAAAAACTTAAGTGTAACTCAAAATGTTCACAGAATGACCCTCGCGTTTTAGAAAAGTTGCTTATAGAATTTGCAAAAGGGTTTATAAAAAAAAACGAAAAAAATACGGCCAAAATTGAACATCCGACTGTATAATACCATCAACAATATTGTAATGAATTAGCCTCTTCCAGAAACGAAGACTTAACTTAAATAACATATTACCTATTCAAAGAAGTTAATTAAATTTTAGTTATTTCCGAAAATGTCAAAAATTGCTCACAACAAAGAACTTTTTATGGCGTTGCATGACAGCTTAGACAGCGATGTATCATCATCATCCTCATACTTAACAGAGAATCAGAATTACGAGATTCGTTGCCAGTAGCCCTCGTACAGCCTCAAAATGCGATGATATTAAAAGTAAATAAATAAACAGAATCAGTCGTTAGCTTGATTTTACGTTCTACTTCCTGTTTATCCGTGTCTGAAGGTCATGCGTGCTTGTGAATGATAGAGCTCAATCGGGAAGGACTACTTTCCATTTCGTTATTCGAAAGTTAGGATCATGCTTGGAATGCAAGAGAGGGTAGAATTTTAATCATAATAAACGTGATTTAAAGGGGAAAGTACATATCTTGTTCTTTATTGAATCATTTTCCTTCATAGAAATGAATCTTCGTAAAAAACTATCGAGAAATAAACCATGAGACTCTTTCCCTCAACCCCAATCTTCCATGTTATATTGCAGTCAAAATTTATCTCAGAAAGTTATTGATTACACGTAAGCAATGTAACAATTTTTTAGTTGTATTGCTTATAAATTTCGGAAAATGTATTTAATATATTTTATAAATCTTATGTTCTTCCCAGAATTTCCTCAGCAATTTTCAAATGTATTATTATAGTTTTTGAATAATAATAATAAATATCAAAACTCTCTCTGAAATCTATAATTTGGAAGTGTTGAATTTTCATTCAATAGCTGATAAACTTTCTTTTATAACTCACTGAATAGCATATTCTTTTTGAATAGTATGCTGTTCAAAGAACTGTAGTTCAGTTGAGTTGAGTTTGGTGTTTTATGGCGCAAGAGCCAGTTTTGGCTATACTGCGCCAAACATTCATAGGTCTGTGGTCTGGATGGGAATAGAAGAAATTGGATGATAAGATGGAGGGTCGAAAATAGAGAAGGATCACTGGGGTACCCCGGAGTCGTGACACCCGTGTTTACCAAAGATGGTAAACCCCTTGGGAAAAGGAAAAGATCACTAGGGTACCTCGGGATTGTGACACCCGTACCCACCTAAAGAAGGTGAGCCCCCTGAGGGGTCAAAGAACTGTAGAAGCAGATTTAGAAACCATTTCTCTGCAGTTTGTGTTATTATTTTTTCTTCATATTTCTTCATTGCTTTGAAATATGAAGAAATATTACTTAGATATTAATAGAAATATAGGGTTGGGCAAACAAAAGCTGCACGGAGAACAGAGTTCCACGTTACAAAAAACAATAAAGTACGCTAACCTGCTTGTAGCAGATGTTGAAAATGACTACCATACATCTCTTGGAAATCTTTGGGTCCTAGTCAGGAAGTTGCGGAAGGCGGATCGAAGCTGGACTGCTGGAATCGCTGCCATCTCACCAGAAATGTTTTGCTACAGTTCTTGAAAACTATGAGGGTTATTTCGACACTCCTTAGACTTGAGGGCTTCCCGCAAAAAGTAATCGCACACTGACACATCAGATGACCTCTGGGTGGTCAGTTAGAGCCGAGACCAGACTGACCTCTGCTAACAACTCTGTTAGGGGTAAAGATTGTGCAAATGTGATCCATGGTTAGGAGGGATGTATGGGCAGTTGCACAATCCCGTTGGAAGTAACTGTAGGTCTTTTCCTTCTCAGTTAATGTTGCCTCCGTCTGATGAAAGAAGACGCGACCAATAATGTGTCGTGCCAAACACCAAAACCATTGTACACCAAACACTAACCTTCTGATCATGCAATGGTGTATGGTGGAAGTTTCGTGGATTCTCCGCTCCTCAAAACCTATCAGTCTGTGAGTTGACTTAACCCCTCAGGGGAAAGCAGGCTTTGTAGGAAATAAAGAAAAGATCCTTGTGTGTCTCAGCCATTCATTGTTATCTCCAGCTTGTGACGTGTGCGTCACATTCCCGTCCAATAGTATCCACTCACACACGTCCGGTACACTTTTATTTACCTCACTCTATATTGCTTACAGCTATTAGCTTAAACTACTAAGCTGTTAGTTTAATTTTTTGTGAATCATTTGAGATCCTTGGAAATATGCTTGGAAATGAAACCAATGAACATTTACGAAGATTTTACAAGTAAAAAAATTTTTAAAGAATTTTGAGTTTTATGGTAATAATACTTTTAAGATTGAGAAGTCAATTTTGAGTAATTCAATTTTCATAACATTAGTAATTTGTTAGACACCAACGAATTACCAAGACAAAAAGTGCCATTTTTTTCATGTAAATTGTTTTCTTTTTTTAAATCTTGCCTAAAATATCATGTAATAAAAATTTATTTGGGATGAAAATATATTTTTGTAGAATTGATGAACAAAAACTTAGTTATTGCTTTTAATTGCAATAAAAACCAATGTAAACATTAAAAAATCAATGTCATGTCACGAAACAAAATGAATCGTTTGTGTGTACTTTTTATTATATTTCTTCGGAGCAATCTTTTAAAAATATGAATACATTCATCCTTCGTATAACACGGTTAATTCATACCATGCTATGCCAAAACCGTATAATACGAGACTTATTTATTTATTTATGTAAATTATTATTTTATTTATTTATTAAATTAATTACGAATGTACTTAATATAAATTAGAGGAATATGTACTGCGTTGTAATGAAACCGTGTTTCATGTTGTATCGAAACAGCGTTGTACGAAACTTCAAAATAATATAAATCAAGGCAATGCTTACCGTGTTATATCAAATCAAGTCTTAAGGTGTAAATTTGTATTGAGTTGTTCGGAAAGTAATTTCGATTTTTTCCGACCGAAGATTTAATTGTATTTTTTACAACTTCACACTTAACGTATCCGACTACGTTCGGAACCGTGATTTTAAAAAAGCGCATAAATGGATAATTTTCATGATATCTAGTATCACTCAGATTAGAATACATGCATAAAAACCAAAGGGGATATTTTAACAAAAAAAATTTTTTAAAAATACAATTTTTTTGGAAAAAAATGAACTTAAAAAATTTTTTTTAAAAATTTTTTCTCCTTTTGTGAAAATTCCTATAATAATAATTTTTTTCCTGTAAAAGATGAATCTCTCTACAGAGGCTCAACTAAAATTTTTTAAAAAAATTCATATTTTTTTTTCGGGATTTACCCCCAACTGAAAAAAAATTATTGGCTTTTTTTTTTTTTTTTTTAAATTGTTTTCTCTCTGTTTTCGTAAAATATAGGAATAAACCCCTTCTAAGTTATATATTTAAAAAATTCTAATTAAACCTCTGTAGAGGTCTAAACTATAGACAGGCAAAAATATTTTTATACTAAACTTTTTTAAAAAAGGGAAAAATTAAAGTTTAATCTAAGTTAATTTTTTAAAATTTTAACATTTAAACAAAAATTTTGTCAAAATGTCCCAAAAAAATTTTTATACATTTTAACCCAAAAACCCCTTTAAATATCATGAAAATTTTTAAATTCCCCGCTTTTAAAAACTTTCCCGTATCAAAATACAATTTCCCACAAAATGAAATTATTTTTTTGGGGCGATATAGCAAGGTTTTTGTTTTTTGGAAAAAAGTGCAATTGATTCTCTGCAGTAGTTTTTTTTGGGTTGCCCTTTAAAATATGGGGGTGAAAAGTTATTTCCGACACTTTTTTATTTTTTTACTACCCTAAAAGGGAAAAAATGCGGGGCAAACAAGAAAAAATTAGCCGATGAGTTTGGAAAAGATGTATTGACAAAACCCCAGTGCCAAACTAGTTTACAAAATTTCGATTCGGCAATTTTGACGTTGAAGATGCACCACGTTCTGTAAAGCCAATTGAAGCTGATAAAGACATTAATTTAGGGAAACAGCAACTCTTGAGATCGCTGACAGGTTGAATTTTGAATTCAACTTTTTCATGCCCTTGAAAGCCCTGGGTTTAACCCCCTAAGCTCGAGATATGGGTTCCTCATGTTCTCACGGAAAGAAATTTGTGTCATCGCGTTGACGTCTGTGATTTGCTTCTTTAACGTCAAGAAAATGATCCAGTTTTGAAGCGCATCGTCACTAGGGAAAAGAATTGGCTGTCAATAACAACGTCAAGTGCAAAAGATTATGGAGTAAAAAAAAATTAACCTGCTCAAATGATTTTGAAAGCCAATATTCATCAAAAAAGAAAAATGTGATGCTATCTGTCAAGTAAGATTTCAGAGTAATCAGTATTTTTTTAACTTTTACTGGACAACAAAACGTTCTGTAAACGGGGGACAAACTGAATGTTTTACTTGAACAAAAAAGACCCAAATTGATCAGGAAAAAAAGGTGTAATGTTCCACCGAGATAATGTGGGGACCTCATACAAGTTTGGTAACTCACCAAAAGCTTTTACAACTTGAATGGGACATACTGCCACACCCACCATATTCTCCAGATCTGGCACCTCCTGATTATTATTTGTTTCGGTCTTTAAAAAATGTTTAGACTTTTAAACCTGTACTTCAAATGGGGGAGGTAAAAAATCTTTTTGGGATAAGTTTTTTTGCCAGTAAAGGCAAAAAAAAGTTTTATGAGCGGGGATCTACTGCCAGAAAGATGGCAAAAGGTATTGGACCAGAATGGACAATATATAATTTAATGAAATATTTATTCATTATATAAAAAAATTATCTTTCATTTTCACACAAAAAAATGAAATTAATTTCCGAACAGCCCAATGTGATAGCTGAAATTTTGTTCCAATAAAACATACCGATGGAAAAAGTATGTTAACTTTTAACCTAATAGTAAGTTTAAAATTAGAGATTTCCTGTAGCAATAAAGTTGGAAATTACCCTTATTGGACGAAAATGATATTTTTTTTATTTTTAAAAGGGATCCAACTACGTTCGGAGCCATGATTTTAAAAAGCGCAGAAATGGATAATTTTTAGGTTTTTTATCACTTAGATTTTGAATACATGTATACAATTGTTTTAAAGGGCATTATGACAAAAAAATTTTTTAAATGGGGTATTTTTTGGGAAAAAAAATTTAAATTAGAATAACCTTTTTTTTTCCCAAAAGTTCTCCTTTTGTAAAAAAAAGCTTCTATTGTATTAATATTTTGCCTGTATATAGCTCGAACCCTCTGTACAAAAGGCTCAAAATATGATTTTTTAAAAAATTTAAATTATTTTTTAAGGTTACAACCATTTTTAAATAATTATCCGGGGATTTTCTTAAAATTTCTCCCCTTTTGTTTTTTTTAAAACATGGATAAAAACCCACTTCGGTTATGCATTTCAAAAATTCTCTTGAGCCCCTGTAAAAGAGGTCTAAGGGGAAAACCCCGGCAAAATATTTAAAACAATAAAATTTTTTAAAAAAGGGGAAAAACTTTTAAAAAATTAAGATGAAAAATTTTTCCCAAAAAAACCTTTTAAATAATTTTTAATCTATTTTATTTAAAAAAATTTTTTTTTTCAAAAAATGTCCTTAAAACAATTGTTTTACATGTATTCTAATCTAAAATGACACTAAAAAAATTAATCCAATTTTTATATAACCCCTTTTGCAAAATCCCGTTTGGCGGTCAAAAACTAAAGATAAAAATCATATCAAAAAACCTTAATGTTACACTCAAGTTTTGTACCGTGTAATATCGAAACCGTGTCTTACAAATACCGTGGTATACGAGTGACGCCTGTATAAATTAATGATAAACGATAGAAATAACTTTATTAAATTTTAACAACTCTCCAAAATCTCTTCCAAGATTTTGTCCGATGTAATTATTCGTGAAAATTGAGAATTAAGTATTTTCATAAAAAACACTATCATTGTGCTAAAGAAAAGTTTTGTGCATTGCGTGATCATAACGATTACACAGTTTCATGAAATTCATTGTCTTGTTCGTAAAAACTAAATTCCTGACATTTTCATTAAATATATATTCATTTCGTAAACAAATGGTTAAGTTACAGGATACATAGCCATTGTGTTCGTACGCGTTACGGTCTATGAATGATATTAGCAAATACAAAATGCCCATTACTTAAGCATTTATTGTTACGATTCGGACGAACACAGTGGAATTTTATTGCGTGTTTAATGACTGTTTAAACTTATTTTCTTTCCCTTTTTTCAATTCCTACGATCCCATATATTTATTTATTTTTTTTATCTTGGTGGAATTTTTTAATCGTTAATAAAATAAAATTTTTTTAAAACGCTCAATTGAGCTGAAATTTTATATGCATGAATTTTTTTTGGATGAAATACATAATTTTATTATAATTAATAAAATTAAATTTATTAAAACTAATTTTTAAAAAAAATTTCAAATACAAAAGTTGGCATCATTTTTGTCCACTTGTGTCAAAACTTGAAAAGGTTTATTTTCTCACGTTTTAAAAACATTCAATTGAACCCTTTTTAATAACGATTGTTTTGGATGACAATACCATACTTTAATGATAATGAATAAAAATTAATTAAAACCCCTTAATGTTGTGATTCTATCCTATTAAAAATACATATTTATATTTAAATTTTAACTTTTTTAATAAAAAATAGCTAAAATAAAAAAAATTTTTTTGTTGATCTAAGTAGGAATTGACTTTTTTTTTTAATTCTTCTTTTTCCCTAGTATTTTTTTAAACGGTTTCCTTTTTCCCGTGGCAACAACCGCAACTTTTATAAAAAAAAACCACTTGGGGTGCTATAAATTGTTTACTCGTATTACCGGTTCGAGATTATTCTTTTTATTCTGCATGCTTTCTTAAGCCTAATTCGAACAATGTTTTTTTTTAATCGATAGAAAAAATATTTTCCCTAATTCTATGAAGTCAGACTACTCAAAAAGATTTATTGTTACAAACGCATCACTGTAATTTAAATGAAAACTATTGGAAAACTTAAGTATAAAAATGAAATCATATTTTATTAAATAATAGAAATGAAAATATCATTTTAAAATTTGACATCTCACTTAAATAGGAAAATGAAACATTTTTAAAAACAAGGAAATAAATGTTGCGCATTGTATTTCGCGATTCAATAAATTAAACACACACACAAATATTTTTATTTGTATAATTCCTTATCCTTCTAAACACAACTATGAAATGGTCTTTAAGGTTAAATTTTTCAAGGTTAAAAATGAGTTGTCAGATTACAGTGAAGAAAGAAATCACATTTATTATTGTAAGTCTTGTACCTTTTCCTCTTTCAGTTATTACTTTTTTAAGCTTTTTGGTATTTCCTCTCGTATTGAATTGTTCATCACTTGAATATCCCAATTACTGATTCAATGATTCTTGTCAATACGACTCAATACAGGAAGAGATGAATTAAAATAATTGTTTTAAAAATTAAAGAAATATCCAGTTTGTTTTCATTCTTTATTTTTTATTTAATTACGTATTATGAGTTTTCATTTCCTACTATTAGTTCACTCTCTCCCTTTATATATATACAGTGGCCACAAAAGTGTTCGCACACTTGCAATTTCTTATAAAATTTAATGTTTCCGACTAATAAAAATTAATATATTTTAATTGTAATTTTTTTATTATATCTGCAACTTGTTCTTAATGGAATGACATAATTAATTTTTTAAAAATAGTATAACTATTTTTTTAAAAAATTAATAATCAAAAAGCTACTAAAAATTACGCCACAAAAGTCTTCGTACACTTAAAAAAATCTCAACTTAGCTTTAAATATTTTATTTCTTTCTTAATTTAGTACTTAGTACAGTGTTTCTCAAACTTTCAATGTTTGCGATCCAATATTCAATAATAATTTGCACCGCGCCCCCTCCATACAATAACGATGTATTGAATCCAATAATACTATATTTTGATGCTAAGCCCACAGTACGACTTTAACCTCTTAAGTCCCTCCGACGTATATAAACGTCTTGCTCAGCTAGTGTGTTAATTGCCCCAGACGTATATATACGTCTTTCCGAAGTACTATCTTTTCTGTGAACTGCTATCCATAAAATTATTCCGAAGGCATTAGAAAGCAATAAAATAACATTGGCAATGTTTGCGAAGGATTTACTTGTTTCAGAGGATTTAATTATTTATTCCTTTTCTGCACTACATAAGCTTCCCTACGTTCTAAAGCGATGGCATTGGGAGAACGAATCACGTAATTTTTAACTGGCATTTAAGGGATTACTTATACAAACCGTACAAATTATCCAGATAAATGATACTGTTGCATATAATTTTATATCTAACACAAATCCATGGGGTCACTGGTAATTGTTAAACTTGTCCTTAACTAAGTATTGTTAAATTAATTATAAAATAGATTGTGCAGTACTAATACATTTATAAGTGTACTAGCTGGTATACCCGTTCTTCGCATGGGTGAACTGAAAAATTAAACAACACACATTGAAGGATAAAGAACTTTTTAATGAGTTAATTTTACGTGAATTGCAAATTAAACAAAAAAAGCTTTTTGCATATCTCAGCTGAATAAAAAAAAAAAGAAATAAAAAAAAACACCTTTGTTAAATTTTAAGTATGTAGATCCAATAGCTGATAAAAAGGATTTTTTTTTATAACTCCCCGTAACACTCTTGAGGGTCGATTTTTGAAAATACCTCCCTAAGCTGATCTCTGCTCAGCAAAAGTAACACATTGTTAAAAGTTTTGTGTAATGAACGCTTAAAATAGTGTAATTAATTTATATCAGACATTACATTTACACATTAATATATCTTTCTGTTGTATTTATTTTATGTTAAAATTGTAATATTCGCAAGCAACGCCGTTTCTTAAATTATAATGGCGATTCAATGAAAAACATAGCGAAATGTTGACGATAGAGTCAAGTTGGCAAACGTCTAGTTACTTTCAAAGCTCGAGCTTTATTAGAACTTTGTAAGACCCGCCGTGTAGGGGCGCGATGCACGTTAATGCTTTATCTACCGCATTATGATTTACTGCAGTTTTTTTCATGCAATACTTTTTTTGGATCACTACATTGAAAATTAAAAGGGACATACATAAACAAAATACTCAGCTTTTGGGAAATTTAATCCGTTAGAGCTAATTAATTGATTAAACATATTCCACTGTAAAATTAATTATATACACCGTTCACTTAAAATCAATTGTCAAATCATTTCTTAGGTCTTTATTAACATACAAAAACATAAGACACTTAAATTTTGACATTAACTATTTTTTCGGGACGAAAATGATAATCTTTGCAATCCGCTGGGAAAACGCAATATTTTGCTACAAAACTATTCGCCTTCCCCGCTAAAATTTCTCATCATAGAACACGTGCTGCCTTATATCTTGGAAGAGTGGATTTCAAAGAATATTCCTGCTAACTATTGGTAGAATATTCCTGCTAAGTTGGAGGGTGTGGTAGTTAGGAGAAGGGGGTGCCAGCTCAGACGTCGTCCACGTCATTGACCATGGTTTAGAATTACGTGGTCCGTCGCCAAAAGCCCTCGTTTAGCTGAACAGTGCGACGTTAATATTTACTCACTCACTCACTCCAAAAAATACAATACAGTAGTTATTATTTTTATACTTAAGAAATGCAATATCTGCCTGTTCAATTAAAATTATAGCGTTATAATTAGCTACTAACCACAAACAAATTATGTAGTGTCAAAGACAAAGTTTATTTACTTTAAGTACCAGAAGCGATAAAAGTATTTATTTTGATGTAAACATTAATTTCTTAGGGTTCACACATGAAAAAAAAATCAATAGTAACTATTCAAATAAAAAGAGATTTAAAAAACAACCTCTCCCTTCAAAACTTCGTTTTATTCTGAAATAAAAAAATAGGGATTACACTGATCACAGGAATAAATTAGAAGCCAGCGCCTTGCGTAGACAAAACAAAAAATTTTCTTCATAAATAAAAGATAGATAATGCTGTCGTGGACTTTTTTGCAGCGCGCGCCATAATTGCTTGCAGATGGACAAATTTTTTTCTACTTATATACTTGACAAATATCATTATATTTTGGACACTTCACAAAATATTTTTATAAATTATAGCCTATGTGTGTTATTCTGATGTATAAGGTATATTACAGTAAAGTTTCATTAAAATCCATTCAGTTGTTTTTGCGTGAAAGACGACCAAACATTCTCACAAATTTTCGCGTTTATAATATATATTAGGATTATAGTGTAAATGAGTAATTTATTTTTTATTATGTCAGAATGCATTTGTTTATTTTCAGTAAATAATTTGTTTAAATAATCTTTTGTTTTCGACTTTTCAATATGCTTGCGCCCCCCCCCCTCGTAGGGTTATCACGCCCCCCTAGGAGGGCGCGCCCCACAGTTTGAGAAACACTGACTTAGTAGCATATCTTTTATTGTCCATTACAACTTTTAAGCGTCTTGGTATAGATTTAATCAGTTTTTTTATAATTTCTGCATCGATTTTCTTCCATTCTTCTGTGACTATTGTTTTTACTTCACATTTTGTGTTTATTTTTCATGTTTTCTTTTTTTTTACATCAAAATCTCCCAAATATGTTCTACTAGGCTAAATAAAGTGATTGAGGATGTGTTTTCATAATTTGGGGACAGTTATAGAGACACCAGTGGCGTACATGGAGAGCATTACGCTTGGCGTCATTATCCTGTTAAAAAATGAAGTCGTTTTCAATATCCAAATTTTGGGCGGATAATTTAAAATTTCTCTTTAAAATATTTAAATAGAAATCATGATTCAGAATACAATAAAAAATTACCAAATTACGCGATTTGGCGCCCGATTTACACCCCTACGCAAGAACACTTCCACCTCCATTTTTATCGATCCAACTAGATTCTAGGGATTAAGTTTCAGAAAATTCAAAATTGACAGCAAATTGATTGGGATGGCATATAATTCAACATTTTTGGTTACGATGAGCCTATAATAGCTTGTAAACGAAAAAATAAGAAGTTTAATCCCATGAATGTATGTGAAACAAGAACTCCTTCTCCTCCATGCTTCAGCATTGAAGTGAAGTTGTTCTGGAGTGGGGGTGTAAAGTGGCCTCATAATTAGGTAATTTGGTATTTTCTGATGATATTGTGAATCACATAAGCTCTATTTAAATAGAAATTTTAAATTGCCCGCCCGAAATTTGGATACTGGAGACGACTTCTTTTTTTAACAGGGTAGTGACGCCAAGCGCACTGCTCTCAATGTACACCACTGGTGTCTCTATAACTGTCCCCAAATTATGAAAACACCTCCTCAATCACTTTATTAAGCCCAGTAGAACATATTTGACGAGAATTTGATGCTAAAAAAAGAAAACATGACAAATAAACACAAAATGTGAAGGAAAAACAATAATCAAAGATTCAATCCAGAATTGTGAATCAAACAATAATGATTCACAATATCAACAAAAAATACCAAATTACCTAACTCTGAGGCCAATTTACACCCCCACGCCAGAACACCTTCACTTCCATGCTGAAGCATGGAAATGAAGGAGTTCTTGTTCCACCTAAATTCATGGAATTAAACTCCTTATTTTTTCATTTACAAGCTATTATAGGCCCATCGGAACCAAAAATGTTGAATTGTCTACCATCTCAATCAATTTGCTGTCAATTTTGAATTATCTGAATATTAATTCCAAGAATCTAGTTGGATCATTAAAACATGGAGGTAGAAGTGTTCTTGCGTAGGGGTGTAAATTGGCAACATAATTAGGTAATTTGGTATTTTTTGATGATGTTGTGAATCATGAGTTCTATTTAAATATTTTAAACAGAAATTTTAAATTATCCACCCAAAATTTGAATATTAGAGACGATTTCATTTTTTAACAGGATAATGACGCCAAGCGCACTGCTCTCAATGTACGCCACTGGTGTCTCTATAACTGTCCCCAAATTATAAAAACACCTCCTTAATCACTTCATTTAGCCTAGTAGAGCATATTTGGTGAGATTTTGATGTAAAAAAAAAAGGAAAACACGACATATAAACGTATAATGTGAAGTAAAAACAATAATCACAGAAGAATGGAGGAAAAACGATGCAGAAATTACAAAAAAAAACTGATTAAATCTATACCAAGATGCTTAAAAGTTGTTGTGGACACTAAAAAATATCCTACCAAGTACTAAATTAAGAAAGAAATACAATATTTAAAGCTAAGTTGAGATTTTTGTTAAGTGTACAAAGACTTTTGTAGCGCAATTTTTTAGCAGTTTTTTGATTATTTTTTAAAAAAAAAGTTATATTATTTTTAAAAAATTAATTATGTCATTCCATTAAGAACAAGTTTCAGATACAATAAAAAACATACAATTACAATATATTATTTTTTATTAGTCGAAAACATTACATTTTATCAGAAATTGCAAGTGTACGAACACTTATGTGGCCTACTGTATATATATTTATATCCTGTTCAAATTTTCAATCGTTAATATATATATATATATATATATATATATATATAAAATACTTTCTATTCATGCATTCAAGTTCAAATACATTTTTTTAAACTTGTTGTGGATGACGACGTTTTACTACAGTTATTTCAAACAGAGTAATTCATTAATTAAATTAAAAAATTAATAAATAGTAACAAAAATAAGTCCAACAGCATATATAGAAAATGAAAATGTCTCGCTGTGTCCCTATAGAGCAATGGATAGCGCTTTGGACTTCTAATCCAAAGGTCGTGGGTTTGAATCCCACCTGAGATGGTATAATTTCTGAGAATGTGGTTTCTTTTTTACTATACTATTTTATGAGAATAATTAAATTTAATTAATGAGTAAATAGTTACAAACAACAAAAATAGTCCAACACCCTATACAGATAGAAAAATGGAAAATTTTAAGGAAAATCGTTTTCTATTTTGTCACTTAATACTGGACTTCTGTCCTCTATGCATATACATACTTATATTAATTGTAAATATTTTATAAAACGTAACTAAAATAAAATTTTTCTTTTTTGACGTAATTGAGAATTGACTTAAATTACTTGTTACTATTATATTCCTTTTTTGGTAAATGTGTAGATGAGTTAGTCACAAGTAATAATGAGATATATAAAATAATTATTTATAATTATTTTTATTTATAATTATTTTATCCTTTTTCAATGATTAAAAATAACAGAAGAAAACTATTTTAGATCGTTAAGCTTTTTTATTAACATTCTTACATCTCGCTACATTGTCAACAACTTTTTGTTGCCAGATCAGAAAAACTAAATTTATAAAAACAAAAATAATATATAAATAGAGCCGCAACAAATGTGTCCATTTTTTCTAATGTCAGATTTTAACCGAACAACTTTCTGCGAATTATAAAACTATCGATTTTTTTTAACAAACTGATTCGGAGCAGAAATCTATTTTCTAATTTTCTTTATTTTACTATAAAAGGAATCATTTTCTTAAACTTATAACTTTTTAAAAAAGCTACAATTTTAAAAATAAAATACTATCTAAATAAATTTAAAAAAAAAAAAGGATCAGCTTAACTTAAAATTTTTGAACTGCTAAATTTGACGTTCAAAAATCAAAAATGGTTTATAGTTAAGAATAAAAAAAATCTTAAAATATATCTAAAAAAAATCTCTAAAATAATAAAAAATCTAAAAATATCTCTACATACTTAAATTTAACTCTTAAATTTCTTAGAAATATAATTTTGTTTTATGATTAAAGGAGATATAAAAATATTACGTCAACAACGTTAGAATACAAATTATACTGAAAACTGATTAATCGTTTTGATCCCATTGGAAAAGTAACGGATTCTTGAGATATCGAATGGGGAAAAAAACATTTTTGGATTGTGATACAATGGCCTAAGATATGGAACGTAAGCAACCTTCCAATAAACTTGATAATATGATAAGGTTTCGTAAGAGGTTAGATTCATGTGACGTCATAGTCACCTGATAATTATAATCACGTGTTTTCCGTCAATTAATTCATAACTTAATGTGACGTCACAGTTACATGATAATTGCAATCGCGTGTTTCCATCAAATCAATTCATGAGCTTCGCTCTGTTGCCAATTTTTGCTATTTGCAGAAATTTTCTTTTAAAAGTTTATATTTGTCAACAATAATAACGCACATAAGTAAACAAAATACACTTGATTTAAAAATACGCTTGTAGTAATTATTTTTTTTAATTTTGAAAAATTTCATGAAGAATTTGAACATTTTTACCCAATTATCAAATTTGAAATTTTGTCTAATTTTTACAAGCAGAAGTCTAATGACAGTTTTGAATGATACAGAGATTACGTGATTGTATTTATTATGTGACCGTCATGATTTTGAAAAAAAAAATGTTTTATATTTTCGAAGTTGTGTTGCGTTATCTTTTGGATAAACTGAGAGATTATTTTCGTCCATTTTCTCGATTGTCTTAACTATCTGTCTAATAATCTATGCTTGCGAAGACGAGGAAGTGAAATTGTATAACTCGTATATTATAGTTATCAACTGAGTTGGACCAAACGCATGTACAAAATGTGTCTTTTGTCCAACCAAATTGATACTAGAATGCTAGCGTGTACTTCAAGCGTTCAGAGGATCATGTGACAAAAGTATCGATCACAACTATAATAAAAATTTATTTGATTTAATTCTATATTGGGTCAGTTCAGGACTCTTATTAAAATGTTTGCAAAGATAATAAATCAATTGAACAATTTGAATTAATTTAATCTTCGCAATAATATTTTTTTTTATCTTGTGAATAATATCAGACTAAGTTTATATTCCACAGACGCTTTTGTTCTTATATATATATACAATCACTCAAATTATCAACAAAAAAAAACCCCTCCAAATGTATGATAATATTTGGGAAAATACACAAAAGTTAAATGCATATTGTCAACCAGCGTCGCGCGATTCTTTTTTTTTTTTTTCAGACTGAACTAACATTAATTTCGAATAATTACTAAAGATGCCAACTTAAGCAACATAACTTTAGCAACAGACGATTATATTAAAGTAATCAGATAAATTAGAGTTACATGAATTATATAAAGCAGACGCGATAATATAGAAGAGAATTTTCAATTTATACAATATCTATATATATATAACTATTCCATATATGAGACAATCAAATAAGAATGAATTCAAAAGAAAAAAAAGAAATTTAAATGGAATTAAATGTCTTATAGAATGAAATACATCTATAGAAAACTCTGTAAAGATCTTGCCTCCGCGCTTAAAGGTGTGGGAGAAAGGAAAGGAAGACTAGCCATATTCAAAATCACTTACTTTATTTACAGCACTAATCACAAGACAGGTTGATCAACCAAAGTTAAGAGATGCACCCAATTAATCAATATGAAGATAATTAACGAGGTACACGAGATATGAGAAGACTAATTACTTGAAATACTTACGTCAGTTCAATTACTCTGGCTCCCTAGCTATCTAATATCAGTTAAAGCTGAAGTGACACATCGTCACCTTAATTATTACAATTATCAACTACTAAATACACTTTAAATTTGGTTAATCACTGCTCCGCTAGCAGTCTACTCGACCTCTCTCCTTCTAACCTGAAAGCCTAGACTTTATATAGTAATCTTAATTTGCATATGCACACGTTTTTATCTTCTTTGGAGGAAGCTTTCTAATAAAATAATTTTTAAGGACCAAAAATTCCTCAAGAGGACTGTTAGTGAGAAGATCGTGGATAGAGCCGTCACAACTCTAACAGAAATTTGACACTTAAAAATAAAACTTATCGCAAAATTCACATGACATTCCCACAATTATTCTTATTTTGCATTTATAAAATAACTTACTTCATGTTAAAAATGTTTAAATTTGGAACAGCTAAATTTTTTTCAAAAATAATTGTAATCTTGTTTTTTTTTTTTTAAATTGATATACAAGAAAGTTAATGAAAGATGGTTGTCTACCTATAAAATGCAACATTTCAAATTTTCTATAACAGAAATGCATAATCTATTTAAAACCTAACAATTTAAAAATAGTAGGCATAAACTTCCACTACAAATATTCAAAAAGACAAACAATTAAAACTATTTCATTTCTTCTTGTGAGTTGCAACATTTAATGTTCTTTGAATATTATTTTTATAATAGAATGTTCGCAATGCCATAAAAGATTTGTACTGCTAGCTACATATATTAATATATGAAGAATTTTAAAAGGTGTTGTTCTTGATAGTAATGGCTTCTCAGTAGAGCTTGGAGCTCAGTATTGGGTTTATTTTGTGTACTGTGAAATATTCATTTATAAAATAATTTTATATTTTTCAAGAATCAAACATTTATTACTTTTAGCAAAGCTTTTAGAGAAATCTTAGATTGTTTTCTCACTAAACTATGTATATTTAGCAATGAATTGGGAAAAAAAACAATAATACAATTTAAATTACAGAAAGTCAGCTCCGGCGGCTTAGAGGCTTTAGGATACGGATTCAACCCGGGTTGAAGTTGATAGATTTTCTGGATGTGAAAATCGTAGGCATACATGTCATATGATTATACCGCATATAAAAGATTCCTTGAGTATCAATTTGGCTCTGGTACTTTCGGCAAAATTAAATCATGGCAATATTTAGCATTCGATGAGATCTTGAATTCAAATAAATTCGAGCGTCCAAATTTGGTGACGAGTGCCGCCAGAAGATGGCACCGCCATAAAATGGCTCTTACATTTGGGGACTTGCCATATTTGCAAAGGCTAAGTTGCTAAATAACAGTCCCATTGGGGAAAAAATTACAGAAAAAGTAATGTTTTACTTTAAATCTCTGAAATCAATTATACAGATATTTTAACCAGAATTTAATACTCCCTAAACTAAATATTAAATGCTCATAAATTGACTTATTTATATTTTGTTCAACTTAATTAATGTGTTACTTCTATACTTTTCAATGTAGTAGAGGGTGTAGATATGCAGATTTTGGCATAGAAACAATTAAAATTGAACAAAATTTGAAAATATTTGTGAGATTGTCCAAGACTTTCTCCAGACCAACACTTTTTTCCTTTTCTCTCAATTTTTTTCTTTTTTTTTAATATATGTTCCTTTAGGATTACCATAACTAGTAGGTCGCGAAGAAAAGCAGATTTTTTTTTTTATTTGAGGACGATGGACATTGTCCTAGATGTGTGTGTGTGTGTTTGTAACAAATCATTTTTCTAACTCTTGAGAAAGCAACCTGTGTATCAGGTTGAGGCGTACAATTAGGGTTGATTGTGATGTAAGCAAGAGTTAACTTCTCTATGTGTCAACACATAATAAAATCCATTGATTGTATTGTATGTTCTCGAAACTCTGTCTTTGTCAAACATTGCGAAGGTTACTTCAAAGTGATGTCTGTTTAAACAAGAGATACTCTTCAACAGCTTTGATGATGATACATTTCGTCAGGATGGACTTGCTTCATGCGAAAATTTCCTAACGTTAACTTTATTTAGCGTAATTTACGATACCTATCGTTGCAACACGTATTTTGCTTTTTGGTTCAGATAACAAAACACATATATCCATTGATTTTTCTTCCTCGTGTGCGTGCGTGTTATAGCTTTTCATCTTGTGCACACTCTGTACTACAGCATTTCTCAAACTGTGGGGCGTGCCGCCTAGGGTCCGCGAGTATATTGAAAAGTCGAAAACAAAAAATTATTTTAAGCAGTTATTAATTTTCTAAAAGTAAACAAACAAAATGCATTCTGATATAATAAAAAATAAAATTAACAGTTACGTTAGTATAAAACACTTTGTGATATGGTTGCTCTATGGTGACCATATCTTTGATTGTCAGCGTGAATTAGAGGTGTCGGATTATCAAATTGAATAGACATTTTAAAATTCTTAATATGAATTTATTAAGAATATAACTTAAATCTCTCGACATTTAGATAAATTTTAATAAGTGAGAATCTAATAAACCAAACGCACAGCAATAGTTAAGCTGGATCGCGTAATTTAGACCACTTATCTAAATAATTATATTATCCGCCTACTTTCAATTCTGATAAAATTACAAGCCCTAATATCAAATAATCAGTCCTACCTTAATCCAAAATAAGATTCTATCACGGTACGAGATGTCTGGGCGCACGTGCAATGGTATGCACCTTGTATCAATGGCTGAATATCTCGGTAACTTTTTGATAGGCCGTCAATTCACACTCGTATCTCATCTAAACATAACTTTACCCTAAAATGCCATTCTGCTTACTGAAACTTCTGTTCTTTTAAAAGCTATGTTATTTGCATTTCACAATCGCATTTCACTTCTTGGATTTGGATTGGAAAAGATTTGCCATTAATCTTGGCCGTCAAAGAACCCAGAGGTTATGTTACAGAAAAGACGCGTGAGCCCGTCACAACTTATAAATGTATCAGTAATGCACGATGTATTTTATAATTAATTTAACAATACTTTAATAATTACCAGTCACCCTATGGGCTTGTCATTTATAAAATTATACTCAAAAATTATCTTGATAATTTGTACGGTTTATAAATAATCCCTTAGAGCCGATTAAAATTTACGCAATTCGCTCCTCAATGACTTCGTTTTCCACATAGGCGCGCGTATGGGATGTACTGGAGGGAGGAGGGAAAGAGAAAAGGAATAAATAAGGAAATTCTCTGATATAAGTAAATCCTTCGCAAATACTGTTAAGGTCCTTTTATTCCATTCCAAGGCCTTCGAAATATCTTTATGGATAGCAGTGCACAGAAAATATCGTATTTCGGAAAGACGTATATATACGTCCGGGCAATGAGCGCACCGGGGTGGGACGTATATATACGTCTGTAGACTTAAGATGTTAACTTCGTATTGTAGCTTTAGCATCGAAGTATAGTATTATTGAATTCAATGCATTATTATTTGTAGGGAGGGGTGGGGGTGTTGAAAATTATGATTGAATTTTGGGTCACAAATATTGAAAGTTTGAGAAGCACTATTGTACTATGTCCTTAGACCAGCGGGTCTTAAACTTTTAATCGCCGCGGCGCCTATTTATGAATCAGCCTGACATCGCAAACTTCCAAGATTTTTGAACACCTATCCCTTGACTACCAACACATGGCTGAATGACTTACAGATTCCTCAATAACATTTATTTAAAAATATCACATTGTAGTTATGGCTAGGTAACTGTAAACAAAAAAAAAAAACTGAATTACTATTCTTAATCAAAATACGTGTTCTAGCCGAGTTTTTAATTGGGAGCGATTTAGTGATCTTGTCTAGGATGGCACACCTTTCAATATTTCCACTAGGCCTTTCAAAGTTGGTAAAAGAGGGATATCTTACCATTAAATGACCCCCTTCGCGGATCCCTGGAAAGGCGCTGGGGACCCCCTAGAATCCGCGAGTCTCTGTTTGAGAACCACTGCCCTAGAAGACTCAATGCCGAAAATTGTAACAAACCAATCATAATTCTGTAATATGGTTTCTTTTGATGTCAATATATTTCGTTGGCGCTTACTTCAAATCAAATTAGCTACACATCAAATTCACGAATAAATATATTTTATGGATCGAAATCCTAAATATCCCTCATTAGATTAGAGATTAACTTTGATTTATTTTCCTTCTATTTAAGGTGTAAATTTGTGTCTGTTTTTATTGGTACCACACCATCATTACATAACGAACGCTTCTTTTAGTAAATTCTAATTCACTGTCGTAATTCCGCATGTTTTAATAATCTATTTTGTATCGAAAATTAGTGTATATGCGTATACTGAATTAGACAAAGAGGGAAAAAATTTCATGCATGATTAGTAACCACAACTTGTACTGATAAATGTACAAAACTCGACAAACTATTGCTGAGGGAGGTCTCAATGCCACAGTTTTACAGTTATTTAATACTATTGCCATCTACAACGTGTTTCTGAATAAATTACTGCTGCCATCTCTAGCCTAAATTATAAGTTATATAATAAATTTGTATCGTCATCTCAAGCGTGACATTCAAATGCAAAAGGGTTAAACTGAAAAAAAGAGCGATAATTACTCCTAAATTTTCTTGAGAGGTTATTGCGTAATTTTTTTTTTTCAATGCATTCAAATTTTGACTTGTTTCGTAATAAATATTTCCAGTTTTAATGTTACGAAACATATTTATAATCCAACCTTTTAAGCGTGTATAGAAAGACAGCAACTTCGGGGTCGAAATTATACGTTAAAGCAACAGTAATTTGTGAATCTTAAGTTGTCAACTACTCATTCACTACGTAAGGTCATTTCCTCTTCATGTCAATCAATCATTTCACTTCATTTTTTTATTTTGCTCGATATATTTTTACTTTTACTTTTACTTTGAGAATGCTACAAAATGCAGTCAAGTTGTAGAGCAATGACTTTCGTCCTTTTTCTTTTACTTATAAATCTCGTTAGGTTACAGATAAAACATATCATGACATTTCAATGTAATTAGCTTATAAGATGAGTAATTATTCTAGAGTTATAATGAAATTTTCTTTAATTTCCCAATGAAACTTTTCAGTCTGTACATTTTTGATTTACTTAATCCTTTTCAGAGAGTAGTATTCTTGTTGAACAGTTGGCTGTATAGTAGTTGGAGCAACATGCATATTTCGTCATATTGAACTTTTGAGTTCGAATGAATGCCCAAAAAGTTGGTTTATGACATCCATTGAAAGGACTATTGATAGGATGAATTCTTAAAACTACAAGGTAATGCAGTAGAGTCAAGAAAACTAGGCCTAATGTGGACCGAAGGGAGGTCAAATTTGTAGAAATGCCGGGTGGTCGAGAATGGGATTAAAAAAGAATATGTACGAGTATTTCCTCAGAAAATATTGTATTGGACTTGTATGTGTTGCTTGCTTGTGAATACAACAGAAAATAAATTACCCAAGTATTCTTAAATAAAGGAAAATTATGTATTTTATGAAAGCTTACAGCATTTATACTACATAAAAATGAAAATTTATTGAAAACATTATATACAGTTATTAACCTGTCAGATACACCTCGCCAAACTTAACTTAATCAGATATACCTCATAAAAATGCTTTATGAATGCATAAAGTATAGGCTATAATGAAAATTAAAAATCCAACTTTACAAAAACTGGCTGCTTTTTTTTAAAAGAAATGCGTCATGTCCTGCTATTTTCCGTACTACACTCTGCGTTTTGCTGCTTCATCACGAAGAGACGACAAAGGAACAGTAAATCCATTACCGACGCACCTTGTAGTTTAAAAACTTGAAGGGCGATTTCGATAGCCTTACATTCCTCACTATGTGATATTTTAGGAGTTTATGCATTAACGTCCTCAAAAATGTTTGGCATTTCTTCATCAACTGTAACACATAGCAGCAATAATTTCTGCATCGGACATAATGTCCTGTTTGATATCGTTCTGGAACTACTACGTCATTTTCTTCGGCTCTGCAAATCCAGTAACTCTTTTCAAAAGGTCGAGAGTTTTTTCTACAATCAAGGGTGTGGCCGAGTTATCCACTTTATACCTAACTTAACTCAGTGGCGCAACAGCCCATGAGGGCCAAGGCCTACTGTGACCTTGGGCCCTCAGGTGCATGAGCAAATGTTTCGTTCAGGTGGTCAGTCTGACGCGTAACCCTCAGTGTTAAGTTCCCAAGCAAGCTTGATACTCACTTATCGACCCACTGAAGGTATGAAAGACTGAGTCGACCTTGCCCAGCCCGGGGTTTGAACCTCGGGCCTGTGGAGTGGAAGCGCGATGCACTACTATTCGGCCACTTTGCTTCAAATATGATTTATGCTGTTTATTTTTATAAGAAATATCTTTAAATGATGCAAAATTAATATATAATAAAACTGTAAATATCTATTTTATTGACCTCTATTTTCTAACTCTGCGTTCATTATTGAGGGAATCGAATGGTGTCAAATGCATCCTACTGTGTGACACGCTAAATCATATGGGTAGATTGATTTGGCACGCCACAGTTAAAAGGTTGCAGACCTCTGGTGCATACAAAAGGAAGGCCCAAAAAGCTAAATAGAAGAAAAAATGCACGCAGAGAGCTCATCATCAAGCTTCCGTAATGGTTTGGTGTGGTGTCAGCTACAAAAGCCTTTCAGATTCCTTTTTGCCAGAAAGGTGTGACAACCAGTGGCGTACACAAGTTTGTGTGTACGCCACAAATGGGGTTTGGTGGTTCAAACCCTTACCATACACCAAGAGATTTTAAATTTTTAGCAGAAAAATTACGCTTTGACGCATTCATCTAGGTCTTTTTTTAAATGTAAGCCCTTGCTATAAAAGCAATCTGTGTCTGCCAATGGTGGAAACCAAGTCAAAAATTTATCAAGAAGCTATCAAAGAACCAAGGAAGTCCCAGACAGTAAATCTGATCAATGGAAACGACAGGACTTTTCAACAAGACTCTGCCGCCGCACCAGCGGCGTAACGAAGAATATTAAGAGCCCCCTGCAAAGTCAGGTTTTGTCTTCGACATTTTATAAATTTGTTAAATATATCCTAGACATCAGTCAGACTTTGGGTCTCCCTGCGTTGCGGGGGTGTATGTTACGCCACTGCGCCACACATATGGTGAAGACGACTCAGTGGTGGTTGAATGTATCGGACTTAATAGAAAACGAAGTTGGCCTTCCTGCAGTCCAGATTTACATCCACTCGTGTGGTCAGTAGTGGAGGCAAAGGTATATATAGCTTAAACTAAGATACCAAAAAGGACATCCCACGTAGAAAAGTGTAACGTTTTCCGTCTAACAGCTGTAAAATCTGCTTTCCTATATAGATAGCTTTGCACAGTTCACATCCACCCCTAAAAATTGGATGAAAAATTGCTTGAAACGTGTACGTGTGATACAGCCTTTAAACTGTGGTCCACGGATTTCAAGAGGTTCTCAGAGCCTTTCTAGGGGGTCCACAAAGGTTTTTCATTTATAAATAAGATTTCCCTCTTTTGCAGATTTTGAAAGGCCACATGGAAAAATTGAAATATGTGCCCTCCTAAATTAGATCACTAAATTGCCACCAGTGTGAAATCTCAACTAGAATATGTATATCAGTCAAGAATATTCAGTTCTTTTTATTGTTTGCAACTACATAGCCACGATGTCAGGTGATATCTAAAGGTGGGAGAGGCTATCGAAAGTTTAAGAACTGCTGATCTGCGTCATTTTTTATACCTGACTGCAAATGACTAGGTAATTTTCAAAATTTTTAAAATCAAGAATGATTAATAATAAAGTTTTTAATTTAAGGCAATGATAATATTATGAAATGCACAGATATAATTGTTAATTCAAAAAATAAAGCAGGAATCTTCCCAAATAATTTTTTAAACATCCTCCTTACATTTAACAGCGAAAAAAAAGAAAAAGAAAAACAAAATTAAAGCAAATTTTTAAACTTTTGATTTTGTATTTATTTTTATTTATTTAATAACAAAAAACACATTACACTGAATTAAATTTATGAATGTAGCATTATGATCCACTGGAAATTCAAAAATGCGAAAAGAAATATTTCAAATAATAAAAACACACAGATGATTGATGCACATACAATAATTTTGTTTATTAATATCACAACACATCCAGTGATACAATTAATGAATATAATAACATGTAATAAAAAAATTACGAGAGTTACGAATAAACCAAAAAAAAAGAGAGAGAGAATTGTTTCAAGCAGTCATCTTGAAAATTAAATTTAAGCATACTTCAGAAGATTTTAAGCAAATTCTGAAACAAGTTATCAAATTGAACAACAAAATTTAATCCATTTTGAATTATGATAAATAAATTACAGAACTAATATGCATCATTTTCTTATAAAAAATTTCACAAAATATTGTTGCTCCATATCCCACAAAGCCTGTAATTGTAACTTAACTTCATGAAATATAAATTTTAAAAAACTGTTTTGCTTTCTATCTCTTTAATCTTTAATCCACATCATATTAATAAGTATACGGGAAAATTTTCTTATTTTTTAGAAACTACTTTAGTTTATACTTTGGGTTGTAGGTAGCTAGTTTGATCTTAAAAAGAATACAAACGAATGAGGGTAGAAGTTTTTCAGAGTATTTAAGGAACATTTTGTGCACCATTTAATTTTTCTCGACCTTTTGTACCATAAAATAAAAAATATGTTTAATACATTAAAATACATTTGCAACATTGTATTCCCTTCAAATTCTTAAAAGACAATAACACTGTTTTGGAGAGGCTGTTTTAGTATTTCAGATATATTAAAGATGGTTTGGTGAATTCCAAATAGATAAAATCTTTTTTGAAAGATTAGCCAAGATTGGGGAAATAATCATAAGTCAACAATGAAGTGCTGGCCTGTATGATTTAAACAGATTCCAAATAATTGATATAATCACACCCCTTTTGTTGTGATGGTGTGGTTTAAAAATGCTGGGCATCTCCTTGTTTGTTCAGCGCTCTCTCAGAACAGTGTTTTCTTAAGGGGACACAGTACGATTCAATTGACCAAAATCGGTCAAAAAACCAAATTTAATTTTTTTAGCCTAAATTTTTTTTTATATATTTTTTTATAACCTCACAAAATTTGAAAGCTCTAAACTTAAAAAATGCAGAATTATGATAGCTTTTACGTTCGTTTTTATTCACATCCCTATGGCAAATCAAAACTTTAAACTGCCGTATCTCAGAAAGATAAAATAACTATTTTGTCTTCATTTAAAATGCTAAGGCTCTTTTTCTATTATTCGAAATGCTTTGAAATTTTTTTTACCTATTCCCAATAGTACATGTAACAAAAGTTGGTATGCATTTTTGTATCAAAGCAATATGTATTTTTTTAAAAATAATTAAACTCAGAATTTATACATTTTTTAAGGAATTTTCAATAAACATTCATAAAAAGAAGTATTGTAAGAATACCAATCACGTTAACGCAAAACCCATACCAAATTTTATTATACATAGTTTGACGTACTTGTAAATCAAATTTCATGCGTGTACGTCAATTTTTGTAGGAGTAGCATTTTAAAATCACTTCAAAAATTTCAAGTTTTTTCCTTAAAAATTACATAGCTAGCTTTTTATGAAATTTTGAGCACAAAATATGTTTAACATAGTATACATACATAGGAGGCAACCAAAAAAATATTAAAAATCCTTAAATTAAAAATTTTTGCGTAAATCGTACCATGTCCCCTTAAGATACTAGGATGCTAGAAATCTTTAAAACAGATTGCAGACTTGACCTTGATATAACCTCTTTTTATACATAACTTTTATCCTATTTTATTATATTTATTTATTCATTCATTACTTTTTTTTTGCATAATTCCTCTTTGTACAGATTTTTCAGTGTAAATTACTGTACACTGTGTTATATTGAATTTTCATTGTATTTTAATTTTGGATCTCTGTATGGCATACAGGTACTTTTCTCTGTATTGCCAGCTGTATAAGAAATTAAAAAAGAATTTGAACAAAGCATTTTTACCAGCCAAAATATGGGGAACCATTTTTAGACACCTAGTCACAGTACATAAAAAGTGGATAGTATACAGAATATAAAAAAAAAAGAGCATGTGTATTCTCTGGGGAAATGCTTCCATCGACATCAAAATGGAAGTTCATAAAAAGAAGATTATGTTTAAGTACTCTATTATGAGTTACTGAAAGAGGAAATTGCTAACACTGAATGTTATTTTTAAATGGAAGAATAACTTAAATCAAAATATTTTTGAAGACATCAACTCAAGATAAATGTCTTATCTTTGGCAAACAGAAAAAAATTTCATCTTTTATAATGACAATGCTAAACCACTGACAAAAAGCATATTTAAAAATCAACCCAGATAAATTTTAAAATTTTGCCATACTGGATATTTTCTATATTTTTGATGATTTTTTTTATTCATCAGATATTGAAATATCAGAAACAATCATCTATTTGGATCTCTGCAAAGATTTTTCTCAGAGAAATTATATTTTAGAATGAACTTTAACTAATAAGAAAAAATAATCTGTTCAAATTTCTTTAAGAAAAAAAAAAAAAAAAAACAGAATTTTCCTTTTAATCTTAAATAAACAGCTCATCTCTCATATCATACTTCACAACGCAGAACATGCAAAACAAGTTGCCTCTTAATTTCCCACAGCAAGGGTTCTGTAATATGAAGAAAATGAGAAATGTAAGTCTATATCTACAAGTTTCAGTATTCTATTATTTAAAAAATAATTGATTATAAATACATGAAAAATGATATGCAATAGATAATAAATACATGATAAAATGTATGTTTTTAGAATAAAATAGATTATTCGTAAGGACATTGATTTTCAAATTGAAAATAATTAAATCACTGATGATGAGAATGTATATGCTAGCACAGGAACAAAATTAGGTAAAATGTTCAGAGCAATTTCTCTATGATTTGAAATTTGCTTCTTCAGCTTCAGGTTCACATTTTAGTTTCTTAGCAGGAGGTTCACAGAAATCAAAAAACAAAATTTTTCTTGGTAATTTGTAAGTTACTCGCATCATCATTTTATTAGGAGCAACTAGTCGAACTGAAGTGATTTCAAGAGTTTTCTGTGTTTCATCATCAAAGTATTTGCTGATAATATCATTAATATTTTCATCTTTTCTTTTGAAAAAATAACAATAAATCATCGGCATATCACCAACTTCTTGTGGATTTTCTTCAGAAAACAAACCTCTAAAAGTCTCTAGAAAATCCAATGCACTAGCAGGCAAATTCATTAAAATATGAACACGACTGTCCTCGTCATCCCTGTTCCAGAAATCAATAAGCCCCTTTTTTACTACAGTTTGAATAAATTCTTTTCCATCTAAGTTATAGGGATGGAGATATTGTGTAACTTTATTCAAATTTGCATTATGGCTCAGCCATTTATAGGAATCAGGATTTAAATCATTTGCATATACATGACATTTTTTCTTTGCTAAAGGAACTGCAAACGGACCGACACCTGCAAAAATATCATATACAACATCTCCAGATTCTGCTTTTTTTACAATTTCAGAATGTTCATTTACTAATCGAGGATTCCAAAATACTTTGGAGAAATCAAATGCATACTGGCAGTTATTTTCTTTTACAAGCACTTCATATTCAGGAACTCCAGCTAGCAATTCTATGCTCAAATTACGGAATTCATTCTCAATGATTTGGGCTTTATTAACAACTGTTCTGATGTTTGAGTGTTTGTCAAGTAACACTTCACCAATAACATGCTTAAAATCCATTAAATCAGGTTTTAAATTTAGATGTATAATATGACCTATTATACTAAAACTGGAAACGTTTCCAGTAGAATCTGGAGGCAAAACTGCTTTGAAAATATTATCTGAAGTCCAGTTTTCATATGTTACAGTTATTTTGTTCCAAAGAACATTACTTATATCAAATTTGTTGAAAAACTTTTGTAAATACAAAAGTTTTTCATCAAATAAGTCAGGATGCAGTAAAATTTTCTTTTCTTTGCCCTCACCTTGCACTGGATAAAGATTTGGCATTTTTAAGAAACAGGGTTTTAGAACCTTAACAACTTCTCTTACTTTTTCAACAGAAACAAGAAGATAAGGAACATCGATTTCTTTAGTAAAAGCATTACGGTCCAATACTTTCATTCCACGCACTTCAAGAGGTGGAATTACAGTTGGTACTTGTTGAGCCCTAGTCTGATTTTCAACACTCATATTTTGCACTGAATTAGTGTAAAATTTACACAAAGCAGAATGTTTCACTGTGAAGTCTTGATGAGCAAAAAAACTGAATTTCCCTTTTACAATTTTTGCAAAGCTTCTAAAACCAACCTAAAAGAGATAAATAATGTATTAAAAATAAAAGTAATACAAGAAAAAAATCAAATGTTCAGTCAAAATGTTTAATCTTGCATTTGTTAATTCATTCATAGCAAGCAAAAGCAATTGCAGTGAAATACAATTAACGTGAAAACACTAAAAACGAAATATCGGTTAACATGAAATAATACAATGGTCCGGACAAATTACTACGCACTTTCATGCATTTTTTTTTCTCTAAACACAAAGAATTTCCCTTCTGGCAATAAATAAAATACAACCGGATTGGACTGCCCTACTGAATCATGGGCAGAATTTGTTGCAGTAGATGATGTTAATGTGTGTATAGCCCAATTATAGCACACAAAGACAATTGAGTTTGTTCAAAACTCAAAAATTATAATTGAAGCAGATTCCAATAACAAAAAGGAAATGTATAATGCAGGTCCTGTTCCCATATCATGAAATAAAGAACATCAAGAAAAGTATGCAAAGTTATTTTGATGCTCCTCACAATGGTGAAATGAATAACAAACAGAACAATTTGATGCTGAAAAACACAATACAAAGAAAATATGATTATATTCTAAATACTCTAAATGTTTTGTTTTTCAAAAAAAATTGAAGATTTTGTATATATCAAAAAAATAAATTTCTTTAAGTTCTTGTGTGAAAGCTTTTGCTTCATAGATTTTTATTAAATGTATACATTTTTACATATTTAAGTATATAAAATAAACTCTCTCATAAACTTAATTTTGTTGATACATGTTTGTTTATTTTTCTTTTTTGTTCCTTTAACACGTAAAAATATTTCAGTTCCCTCAGTTTCATGTTAAGGGGGTTCACCCATGTAATAGGTTCAAAAAATCTCAGAATTTTTTTTTTTCTTTTCATTGTTTCCTTAACATGCCTAGAATACAGTGGTAAAGTTATTTTTTTAAATACGAAGTCATTATAAAGATGCAAACGTTAGAAGAGTAGCTGTTCATAGCACTAAGTTAAGATTTTCATTGTTTTAATCGGACTTGAAACTTTAAACACGTTTTTCTCAAAACTATGTTTTTCAAATTTCCTCCATCATATCTCAAGAACGGTTTGACCAAATGACTTCAAATTTATAGGGTAGACTCAGCACATATATATTCGCGCACCAAATGGACTACGATCATTCCAAAATTCAAAATATTTATTGTTTATAACAAAAACATAAAAAAAATCATGAAATTCGAAACTTTTTCTTCAGAGGTCCGCCAAAAATCCAGTTTTTGATGTTTTCAATTAAGTATAATACATTCTGTGCATTTAAGCTTATAGATTAAAATGCCGTTAATTATTTTTATTTCAGATAAGCCAATCAGCCAGAATCAGAGGAAGTGAGCGTCCATTTTTTATAGGCGGGTGTGTTCAGAGCACTATAACTCATGTTCTATTGGATATTTTTAGCAAAACATTCATATACATACTCTTAAAATACATTTAAATAATTGATTAAAAAAAAACTTTTAAGTTCTATCACCTTACTGGTCATCAAAAAAATTCCCTAAGAATGCTTAAAAAACAGGTTGTCAGATGGGTGAATCCACTTAAGCGATTTTCACTGTAGTTGAAAGACCATTTGAATCACTATCTTTAACTATGCTGACTTATATTTTTGTGAAAAAATATTTATTCATTTTTACATTTTATAACACTGCTAATTTTGATTATGAAATTAAATTTTTTTACTCATGCTCCTCTTTTTAATAATAGAATTTTCCACACATGTCACTGCCTTGAATTAAAAATTTATCTGATTTTCTATTCTAAAAAACCCTTACTAATTATCACTCTTTTTCCATCCGGTTTTCTTTAAAAGAACTTAATTGTTGAAAAGACTTCACTCCCATCATTTTAATTTACTATTCTCATGATATTAAATTAGACACACACAATGGATTTTTTAATCATACACATTGCTGAATGATATTATTTTGTTCTGTTTTTAAACTGTTGCAATAATTTTTATCAAAAATAAAACTCAATTTGTTTAACCTATTTTTAGGTGAACTGTACTATCATTAATATATCATTCCTTCTATGAGACCTCTCATTTTTATAATACTTTTTTGAGTTATTATGTTGATGTTATTTAATTGTATGCATAAATAAAAGAATTGTAAGAATTATATAAAACAATATGAAATAAGAAAAATGCTCAGTATATATATATATCCAGTTCATAATCCGTGTTTTTTATATGGAATTAAAAGGAAAATAAAGGAAATGTTACATTTTTAAAAAATTATATAAAAAAGAAATTACATTTCTGAACACACAAATTATTTACCGTAAAATCTGGCATAAACACGCATTGGTATATAACACACACCTACACTTTCAAGCTACAATTTTTAGTTTTTAGGTATATTTGGCATGTAATGGGCACCTCCTTTTTCAGGAAGGAGCCTGAATTGTGTACAAGTGCAATGCTCATATATTTTGAAGTCATTTATTTGAAGTATTATCCCAGACTTTTGAAAAAATATTAAACTCTAGAATTACAACCCTTTAAGTTCAATTTGTACGTCTCTTCTTAAATACACAGTATTCTGATCTATATAGAATATTTTTTTATGCTTATTTTTGAAGCTATCATTTTTATATCCGTTGTATAATGCGCACCCATAAAGTTCGATCTTATTTTTTGAGTTAAAAGTACGCGTTATACGCAGGATTCTATAGTACTTGTCAAAGAGTTGACTAAATCCAAATATTTTTAAATATTTCTCAAATAAAGTGCCTCTTGAGGTTTTGAAATTCAGGAATTAAATTCACTACAACATGACTAGAAGCTCTACCAAACTATTATATTTATCATCAAAATAAGTGGTTTTATGATCCATCCAGTTTTTTTAGAAATTATATGAATTTATAAGATAAAATATAATCAGAATAAGCAAATGATTTATAGATTTTGCAAGGAAACTAAATTTAAAATTAATGCAAAAAATTTCTAGCTTTCTGAGATTTTAAAATTTTGTAATGAACTCACATTTAAAGTGCAACTTATGTGGCTTCATTAACATTTAATTATAATTTTCTGCTACTATTTCACTATAACATATCTAATGTAGCACCTCTAATTTTTCAAATTGACCCTGAACTTTAAAGCATACAAACATCTAAGTGCCAATCATTTAATAGTATTTTAACTTCCTAAATTAGATTGGCAAATAAATGTAGTTTAATTAAAAAGAAAATTAACTCAATCATATAATAAAATTTTGAAAAATTAAAAATACTATAAAATTTGTATTAATGTGTAATTCATCAATTTTCTTTCTAAGTACTATAACTAATATTCAACTTAAACTGTTTTGTAAATCATTTATAGCATTTTATTTTTAATTATTTATCACAACTCTTCATCTAACAATTGCTTTTTATTCAGACTTCAACTGTGTATGGCAACTGACTATTTTTGGTTGGCGATTAGAGCAAATACATTGGTATCAAGATACAAGTGCCTAAACACACAAATGTTTTAAGAAAGAAATCATCATAAGGTCTACTTTTTTGTATTAAATTACGAGTAAGAATTTGAAATATCAATCTGCTTTCATGATGTCAAAACCACCATTACTCAGATTCCCTAACCTTGCATACCATTCTGCTTACATGACAACCTCAAAGAAGAAGTATTTCTATGTTGCTGAATTTTTTTATTTTATTTAATTATTGCTTTTTTTTTTGCATGGATAGTTATGGTTTTGCATGTTTTTTATATAAACATGACTAAAAAGATGCAAAAAAATAGTCCAGAGAAAAAAGGAAGTGATATCCATGAAAATAAAAAATGAAACAAATTTAAACATTATAGATGAAAGCTAAACATAAAAAGAAGAAAGCTAACAAAGAAGAAAATGAAGTTGGACAAAAATGAAGTGAAAAAAATTATTCCACACACTATTTGGAATTCTATCAGTATCTATTTCATTACATTCTGCAAAAGTTTGGGTTTTTTTTTGTATATAACATTTATTTATTTAAAATATATAACTATTTTTCAAAAACTGGATTAGTTTTTTTAAGCAGTGAGCAATATGAATTCGTTTTCATTTCAAATCATTTAAATCAAGTAAAATTGTCTCAAAGTGCCATTGTACGAGTACCAGCAAGACATCTTAAATTGTAGTACTTAGCAATACCATTTAAACCAGTTGGTGACAGTTAATAGAGATTTACCAATTTGAAATTTCCAAAAATCCATTTGGATATATTATTTTTTATTTCTTTTTTAGCTACTATCATATTTATAGGTGCATATTTAGTAAGGTTAAATTAAATGATGGATAAAAAAAATATTAGGAATTTTAATACAAAATATATACATACATACATATATATATATATATATGATTAAATATCCAATTTTTATTAGAAATTAAGTTTCAAAATCCTAATATCATTTATATATTACATATCTTTTTCAGTAATAAAGATTTACCTAACAACAGGGTGAAGACGTTTCACTGATCAACTGACAGTTAAAAATTAATTCTTGTAGATTTTCATTAAATTATATTATTACAAAAAGATCATTTAAAAAAAATTACAAATCAAATCAAAAGAATTTAAAAGATGCTACAGTATAAAAGAGACACAACTGTGATATTTCTTTTCACTGGTCCCATGCCATATTTTAAATGCATTTAACTTTTCCAGGAATAATAAGACTGCAACTTACAATTAACTACATTTACAACACTACCAAACATATATATATATATAAGTATATGTCACAGGAAAATGATGAAATTAGGGATTTCATCAAATTCCTAAGGGAGATAATCAATTCACGCAAGATGTTTAAATAATGTCAGTTTGAGATCATTTCCCTGATGTAAGTAAGTGATTTGATCAAATCCCCGAATTATTTTAGTGAAATGATGAAATTAACAAGTCAGCATTTGTAGAGCTCTGTTTTCGCTTGTTTTCCCCCCCCTTTTCCCCCCCCCCCCCCTCTCCTCATCCGTGCCAGGCAGCGCCTGGCTTCTGACGTAACGCACCAAAACAAAATGACCTAAAATCATTTTTTAGTTTTATTTAGTTATATTCTTTGCATTATTATCTTTCGATTGATATATCACTTTTGTACGCCTGAAAATTAGAAACTGGATAAAACATAAATTGAAAAATGCAAACAAACAAATTAGGGGATTCGACTACGCCCTCTTTATAGATGAAAAAAAGCTTTTTGATAGTAAAAAAAGCTGTTTTAAAAAAGGGAATAATAACAGAAAAAAGGGTGTTACAAATAAAGCAGGATATTTCTGAAGTATTACATTAATGTATAATTTTTTTTTAAAATGTTAGAAATCCTACTACAAATATCCTTTTTTTTCAAAAAAAAAAGTACCAGCTTTATTATCCAATTATTTTGTTAATTAATTTTGAATAAATAATTTGTAATGCAATGATTACTGTTGCATTAATTACTCTACTTTTAATAATGTACCATACTTACTAAATGAACACTTTTACACGTTTAACAATATTATTTCATCATTTCACTGAAATAGGATAGAGATTTGATTAAATCACACTTTCTTTAAGGAAATCACCAGAGTGCTTATTTTAACATCCTGCATGAATTGATCTCCCATAGGGATTTGATGAAATCCCTAATTTAATCATTTCCCTGCGACACATATAAGTTATACATTGAAAAAGATATCAACATCGGCAGTGCCGGTTTATCCATTGGGTACTTTAGGTGGGTGCCCAGATAAGCTAGACTTAACCAGGTTTTCTGGTAATAAATTTCGATCTGCCTGTGCCAAGGGGGCCTGTAGATCTTCTGCACTCACAGCCTGAAATGAGCTTAAATCGGCACTGAATATTGGTGCAGTTAAAAAGTTCTTAAAACTTATATGGAATTTTTTTTGTTACATATTATTTTCACATGATTTCAGGATCCATTTTTGTTTACATGAAGTATACATATTATGTATTTTTCACATTATGAACTATAAGTACATATACATGAAATGAATTTTTGTGTTTTATGTACAACTTTTATAACCATTTTGGATGAAATTCATTATAAAATATAAATCCATCCAACTTACAACCTATTGGCTAAAACAGAACTCTATCACAAGGCAAAGAAATATTGCATAAAAATTTAAATTCATACATAAAACAAAATTTACTAAAAGTATTTTATTTAAGATAAATACAAGGAACTAATTGTTTCACCAATTTTTAAATATATCATGAAGTTTTGTTGTAGTTGATTTTTCTACATCAAAACATTTAATCTAAAACATTAATTAATATTACAATTTCTTAAAAACTTTTTCATATATTATTAATATTGTTTTGAGTATAATTCTTTAAGTTGTCCCTGTCTTACATAGATCCATTTATTTTTTGCTATTTACACTCAGGTTACTTTGAACTTAAATCTTCCTGCTCATAGAAAAATATCTTAATATTTCTTTGACCATTTTAGTTTTAGACATATGAATTACTACATAAAATTATTTCTCTCATCTTATAGTACAACTTTGTTTTTTGTAAGAAAAGTCAGTAACCTATTAACGTCACTGCAGCCAAATTGGCCTCACATGAATCGTGCCATTTTCCACTATAATCTAACTCTTATTGGTTTTTCTACTTCATATAAAACCCATTAGCATCTTTTTGTTGTTTTAATATGGCGAAATTTACTTGGCACCAATTTTGCTGCGGTGATGCTAATACATAAGTACCGAAAAGTCTATGATTTAATTTTTTTCTGTGATTTAACAATTTCAAATATTTGATATTTTATTCATGTTTTTATATTGCTCACAAGAAATAGAAAACATTTAAACTTTATAAGAGAAATTTTAATAAATATTTAAAAAACATTTTTTTAACTATTTAATCTGAGAAATGCAGTCAATAATAAAAATTTAAAAAAATACAATAAAATAGCCAGCAATAAATAATACAAGTGCAATAAACTAATATTTCAATTTAAAAACTCAAAAATACACATTTAAAAATTTATTTACTTGCATTTCTTCATTTTAAACAGCAAATAAGAACCAGAAGTGAAGCAGAATTCAATTTATGGGCAGATTCAGATAAAGATGCAAATTTTCAGAAGGAAAAAACCTAAGGAAGCAAATACTGAAAATCATAGCAGTAAAAATATAACAACGAAATAGAATTGTTATTTACTTAAAAAATTGGGAAATATAGTAATATTTGTAAAAAGAAATATGTATATATGTATGGTGAACTCAAAAACTTGGAAATTCCCAGGAAATCGTGATAAAAAAACATATAATAATAAAATAAAGACCAGGTCAAAAATTGGAGTACATATTTATATAAATGTTTAATTATTAATTAACTGAATTACTTTGATTCCAAATAAGAAAGTGTCATCTGGTACCAAACTTTACAATCAGTAAAGTTGATTAAATACATCCAACTGGATCTTTCTCTCTTTTTTTATTTGAAGAAATAATAGACTTACATATTTAATAAAAATATAATTATAATATTTCACAGTAATTATTTAAATAATGGAAAGTGAGATAAAGATTAGAAAGTAATAATTTTTATATATAAATGTTATTAATATATAATGAAAATACATAGTAAAAGTATTTTATTAAAGCCATACCATACATTATTTTATGTCAAAGTAGCATATTTATTTTATTATGCACTTTATAAGACACAAAAACATGATATACAGAAACAATATCCCTCATCCTGTTGAATCCATTTATTTTAATGCATTAAGAAAAAAAAACTCAAATGGTAGGGCTTAGGTAGAAAAGTACCAATAACAATTCTAAATATTAATCAGAAACAATATCCTCATCTTGTTGAATACATTTATTTTAATGCATTAAGAAAAAAATGCTCAAATGATAAGGCTTTAGTAGAAAAGTACCAATAAAAATTCTGAATATTAATACAGAAACAGTATCCTCAATCCTATTAAATCCATTTATTTTAATGCATTCAGAAAAAAAGCTCAAATGGTCGGGCTTTAATAGAAAAGTACCAACAAAATTTCTAAAAACCCTGCTTTGCTAAAAAATATAGGAGAGAATTAAGGTTAAAACAATTGTAAAAATTTGAAACTTATAGAAATACTGGTTAAAATTGACTTTCCTTATATGCACTAAATTTGATGACACTATATATATATAATGATAGTTTATAGTCTTTTTAAAGCAGCCACCAAATTGTCCACATCTGGACTAAATAAGGAATTCTATCCAAAATGGCAATTTATTTATAAACGAATACTGAGCAAATTAATTATTTTAATTTACTAATATTTCCATCAACCTCTAAAAATTTCATGTTTAATCCTTAACAAGTGTTTGGTAATTTATTTCTTTAAGGTATTCATTACAATGTTTATTGTTTTATTTTTAATGTCTCATGCTTTTATAATTTTTAGATTGACCTCAAGTGGTCTTATAAAATTTTCTTTACAATAAACAAATAAAACTGTTTTATTTAAAATTATTTTAGTAAACTACTGTAATGGAGTATGCTTTTAAACCATTTAGACAGTTTCAATTTAAGCTCAATGCTTTCATAGCTGATATTAAAAAAATGAAACCTTTTTGGGAAATTTATCAGCCAAAATAAAACACTGACTTGGAAAATTTGAAGGCAATATTGTTCAAATATTTTATGCAATAACATATGAGATCTTAAAAAAAAAAGAAAATTTCATTGTGTTTATTATTCTATTATTGTAAAATCGTCAATAACTTCCATTTCATTCATTAAAATTTTTAAACATTTTGATAATTATACATCACTATTAATGCATGTTCAGAAGTCAACAAGTGTTACTAATACTTAAGACACATTTTTAACTCGCACTCACGTGTGTAATAAGATAGTCTAGTTTAAAATAACCAGGCCGATTACTGCACAATCTTCAAACTGGGACAGAGAAACAAAAAGAATGAATAAATTTCTCAAACTTATTTTTTTAAAAAAATTAGATTAAATTTTATAATTCTCTCCGGGATATCTCTCTTTTCACGAGATTTTGAAGAACCACGTTTGTTTGCTTACTTGACGCTTCCGGTCGCTTATTTCTATCTATTCCTACTTCTGAACAATGCACCACATAGTCGAGTGAGTCGATATTTAAACTGCTACCTTTCTTTTTTTATCCATGCTAAAACAAAAATTCTAATCTTGGCATATTTATTGCGCATGACGGGACTTAAATGGAACCCGAAAATAAGGCTCAACTAAAATATAAACTTACGACCATGACCACTCTGCTACCGCGTCTATTTTAAAAAAAAAATTACAATTTCCTTCTTGTACATAAAATAGAACTGATCTGAAGTAAATTTTTATTTTTGTTTACAATAGTCTGGTAAAAATTTCAGAAAAAATTCTGTTTAATGTTTATTAAATTAAAGTAATACTTTGAAATAGGATAGCAACCTTTGTTGCTTAATTACCTTTGTAGCGGTATCTAAATAAAAACCACAATCAATTTTTAGATACCAATTTTTGTATTGACTATTATGTTTGAAATTGCATTAAATTAATTTTTGGATTGTTCCTTTTTTTTTTTTACGTTGTCTAATTTCTTACAGTAGTGAAAATGAATCTATTCAATGAATCTCTGCTGCATAAAATTAAAAGTTTCCATATAGGCTCTCATTCGGTATGTACGAAAATAAATACAGTTCACAAGCGAGGGGAAATGTTAACACAAATGATAAAAAACAAAGATAAAAGGTTTTGTATAAATCATTAAAATTTCTTTTTTAAGATATTGTTTTATCTTTTTTCTCATTTTGTAAAACTATTCTAGAAATATACATTACTTAAATAAATTTATAATGTCTTGTGAGATATGCCTTTAAGTAACATACTTTATTTTGCAGGAAAAATTGGCATTTTGAGATTTTGGTTAATGTACGTATTTAATTCGATCTTTTGAACTGATTATGTATTGCAATTTATGAACATTATCTCATGTACTTATTGGACTTTTTCAGAATTCTAAAAGCAAGAATGTATTTGAAAAAGTCAGTAAACCTAGTAAGAGGCAAAATGTTTTGAATTCTCTTTTCATCAGAAATATTTCTGATGTTTTGTCAACTGGAGAAGTACTTCCTGGTATTCTTGGTTATGGTATAGAAATAACTGGTGTAAGTATATCTTTCTTTTTAATAGTTATGTTAGTTATATCATTGAAACAGAAATAGTTTTACAAACATGTCATTGGGGGCAATAATATAGCAGGATATGCTGCAGTAAAATTTTCTCCATTAGAGTTTTTATGTATTATCACAACAATGCTGACGTTCAAGATAACTCGGTAAAATCCTAGCTGGGTACACTGCTATTTTTGGTACATTGTTTTTTTTTTTTTTTTTTGCCAACTGGCGCCAAAAACCCGTGTTTCAAAAAATGACGTCATGGACGAAAATGAAGAAAATCGGGGGCTTGAAGGCCTTAGGCGCCAAAAATTTTGTCGCCAAGCAGTGTGCCCAGCAAGGATCCAACCGATAACTCTCCAAGTTGGCAACCTTGGCTTTGCTTGTGTTGTATGCGCTGAATTGGTAATCATATGCTTCGTTTCATCTCGTGTCGCCAATATGTTGCGATAATATGCAAGTACCTCCATTAGTGACAATAATACTAAGTTATATGTTGAATATGTGCATGTAAATGTTAATAATAATTCTGTAAAAATATTGTTGAAAATAAACTGGAAGTATAAACATCAATATAATTACTAGAAACAAGATATATCAAAAAGGCCATGATGTTTTGAATCATATTGATGTTTGAATACCAACTCTGGGGTCATTGTAACATAATTGATAGCATAAAATACTTGTAGATTTGGGTCTCATCCTTTCAAAGATCATGATCTGGTAGAACTGATGCACATTAAATATGTGTCAGTACAAAAAAAATATTCATGTTTGAGGTGTGGAAATGAAAAAAAGTTAGGGGTACCAACTCAGGCATTGACTTGCTTTTTTTTTTTCTTTGAGGCTGTGTCAAAGTTATGTTCTCTCTTTAATGTAGCAGGTTATTTCTTTAAACTTGTCATTTCAGTTTCTTACTGGCATTTATTTTTAAGGCTAAGTGATAGTCAATACTTAAAATGTTTTTAAATATGAGTATCATGCAAATATTCTAGTTGATCATTGTGTAAGAGTTAGTATTTAGAGAATTTTCTGTAAGAGTTAGATTCTATATCCTGTTAAATCATCACATTAATGTATTTTTTTTTTAAAGATATATGATTTATAAATTGAAATTATAAGAAAAAGCATAGCATTAAATCAGAGAGGTGTTATTATTAATTCATTACTTTAAATGCATACTAATTGAGTATTAATAGAATGCTTTTATTATATTTTTAAAAAATTATTCCTTACTCTTGTTGTAGTTTTTAAGACTTTCTAATTTGCTCTTCTGTTCAGGACCATGGTCACATATATGTGATCATGCATTTCTCCCTCCGGGGCCCACAGTATCATATATGTGATTGTGCTTTCCCTTCTCTGAGGCCCATGATCACACTGGTGTGATCAGAGTTTGGAACGTTTTTTACTCATGGTGTAAACTGAATTCTTTGCATCTCTTCTTCTGATTGCTTCCTGTGGCTGCGGTAGCATAGTGGTCAAGAAAACGGACTATTAATTTTTACAAGACACTAATTGGCGGTTAACATAAGTGGTTTTTTTTTTTTCGAATAATGTTTAACAGAGTTAATGTTGAATTTCAGTATGTGATTTCGGCTCCGAGTTTTTTTAATTAGATCCCGGAAATTTATGAATGTAAACAACTGCACATGTTTAGTTTTTTGGGAGAATCGGGCATTTAAGGGTTTGTGATTTATTGTGCTCTAGATTTCTGTTTATATTTTAACTAACAAGGGGAGGGCACGACTAAGGAAATTCATTTGGGATCGAGACTTGGTGCAATAGTAGTACTCTTTTAGGGTGTTCACCCCTCAATGTAATTCCGTCGAATGGCCAGTCAATTCGGAGAAATCAGGCTTCGAAATTCATGCTTAGCTTTTATACAATTAAATTTTAATTTTCCGCAACGAGTTCGTAGCTTGATTGGTAAATCGTCTGCTTTCTATGCTGGAGGTTAGGGTTCGATTCCACGCGATCAACTTTTTTTTCTTCAATTCATTTAATTATTTTTTTAAATTAAATAAATTTATTTATGAAAGGTTTATTAAATATTAAATGATATTTTTTGTAATTATTTTGTATTTTATAAAATAAAAAAAAATTACTTTGATTATATAAATAATTATATTGAATTTATAAATCTATTTTATATTAATAAATAATATTTATAATAAAATATATAATAAATATTAAATGATATTTTACAAAAAAAAATTTAGTTGCAAATAGTTTTTAATGTGAAATACAATATACTATAAATAAAATATTATATATAATTTAAAATAATTTATACAATATATTATTATTATTAAATTAATTATTTTATAATTAATATAATAAAAAAACATGTCTTTTTTATATGTTATTAAATTAATTATTTCACAATTTTATATAAAATATTTAATAAGTCCTTTTCAATTAAATTTATTTAATTTCAAAAAATTTGTTTAAATAATTTTAACAAATTTATTTAAATAATTTCTATAATAAATTAATAATAATTTCAATAATAAATTAATAATAATTTCAATAATAAATTAATAATAATTTCAATAATAAATTAATAATAATTTTAATAATTAATTAATAATAATTTCAATAATAAATCATAATTTTAATAATAAATTAATAATATTTCTTATTAATACTAATGCTTAATAATAATAAATTAATTATAATAAATAGTAACTAATTAATTAGAATAAATAGTGATTAATTAATTAATTTTAATGAATAATAATTAATTTACTAATTTAATTATTAATAATCTTTATTAATAATAATTTTAAATATTTTTATTTAATAAGTATTTTTAATTAATGATAATTTTTAATAGTTTTACTAGTAAAAAAATTTAAGTTATATATTTTAAATATTTTTAATTTTATATAAAATACAAAATAATTACAAAAAAAATCATTTAGTATTTAATAAACCTTTCATAAATAAATTTATTTAATTAAAAAAATAATTAAATGAATTGAAGAAAAAAAAGTTGATCGTGTGGAATCGAACCCTAACCTCCAGCATAGTAAGCAGACGATTTACCAATCAAGCTACGAACTCGTTGCGGAAAATTAAAATTTAATTGTATAAAAGCTTAGCATGAATTTCGAAGGCTGATTTCTCCGAATTGACTGGCCATTCGACGGAATTAGATTGAGGGGTGAACACCCTAAAAGAGTACTACTATTACACCAAGTCTGGATCCGAAATGAATTTCCTTAGTCGTGCCCTCCCCTTGTAAGTTGGAAAAAGAAGGAAAGTTTATTAGTTTATTGGGCATTAGAGATTCATAATAATAGCTTCAGTATTTATTTTACTTATGGTTGATATTTTCATCAGTAATTTTAATACTCAAAACACAGTTAAAAAGCAGATCTTCATAGAACAAACGTGATGACTCATTTTTAATGATAAAGAATCTTTGTTCTCTTACTGTGACTCATTTTTAATTCAGTTAGAACAAACAATTCTCTTTTGTTGCTGTTGCATTTAGAGTTGCCAAAACCTTAAGAACAGAAAACATAATACTTAAGTGATACTAAGAAAGCAAAAGAATTTTAAGGATTAATTAAAAATAAAAAATGATACATTAGCTGTTATTTAAAAGATTTGTATCTGTTAGAATCACATCATTTAATATTTCCCAGATTGTATTTTGCGTTTTGCTTTTATTTTATTAATCCTCATGGCAGAAAGAGTACTTTTTTTATTAAAATGAAAATATTTTCTTTAAAATTCGCAATTCTATTTTTTTTAAATACAGCAAAAATGTTTGAACTGCATATTCAGATATTGTCAATTATAATAAAATAATACATTTTAGCATAATTGATTGCATTTAAGATTTTACACAAATTTTTAGATGAAATTAAGCTTAGCAGGAAAATTCGCCCTGTCCTGTGCGTGCATGTACCCTCCGAAAGCGTGGGCCTGGGGAAATGCTTCTTTCTCCTTTCGCCAGAAGCTAAAGGAAGAACCTAAATTTTCTCAAATAAATTTTAAAATTTGCCAATACCAACTCAAACATTTATAGGAAAACACAGCTATGAGCTGTTCATATTCATGTACTGTGGTAGCTCTCCTGAGACCTCAAATAGGTATTAGATTGATTGAAAGTTCCTCTATTGTAAAATTTGCCTCATGCATGAACAAAATGACACAGAAAATGCAGGATTTTCCTCACTTTATTGATGATTGTAAACAACAAAATCCCTGCAGTATTGATTATCTTCAGCCATCAGTGTCTGGGAGTATCCTTTATGCTGTGGGTCAATCATTGGCTTATCACTTCAGCTCACATGTATGGATTTTTTTCTGTAATTGTAGGATATTCTCTCTTTCTGGCATCCTCGTCATTCATCCTTACTTTGTGGTATCTTTCTCAAAACAACCATTCACACATAATCTATGCAGATGTGCAAAGATCATATATATGTATACAACACTTGTTTGGAAAATGTTCCTAGTACAAGTGCAAAGTTGCACACTCATTGCAGTCTGCAGTTAGATATGTGAGGTGCACACACACACATGTCAAACAATTCAATATTCCATAAATGGCCAGAGTTTGTCCAGCAGTGACAAATTCTTAAATGCTGGTTTCATGTGGGAATGTATATCTGACTATCATTTAATTCAGTCTACTGCTAGAAGAAGGCATTTAAGACTCTGTTATCCTATAAGATTCTAAATCATCTTTATGCCCTCTATCCCTTCTGCGAATTAGTCACACTGGTAGTGAATTACCTGGTATAGCCAAGAACATTTTAGCAGTGAATACACAAAAATGAATTTATCAGAGTAATTTAACTACATTTTAATGCATTTAGCTGTGATGAAAATGCTATATTTTTCTATTATATAATAAAAAACTGTTACAGATATGAATTTTTGGTACTTATGTATTATCACAACAATTGCCAACTCTGTTAATAGCTCACCAAGTCGGCAACAGTAGTTTCCTATGTGCCAACACGCTGAATTGGCAACCATGCTTTGTTTTGTATAATGTAGCCAATAGGCTGTGATAATACGTAAGTACCAATTTTTCTTTTAAAATATTGGAAGTGCAATATAAGCTACAACATAAATTTTAATGAAATTAACAACATTAATAATGTTTAACATGTTATTGTCACTGATTAGGCATGTCACTTCTTTTCTAAAAGTAATTATCATTATTGTCAGTATTGCATGTATCTGTTTCATTGTGATCAAAGTTATCTTTACTTAAAGGAAACTCACCTCTAATCAACACTTTGTGAAACATTTCTCACATTATGTCAGATATCATAGAATTACAATTCATAATAAAATGTGCTGTCTTTACTAATCATCATCATCTTTACTGTATCATAATTTCATTAAACCCTACTTCTATTGTAAAATAAAAAGATTTCTAGATTTTTACTGTAATACTTATGGTAGGATTATCATGACAAATGTAAAATCATTTTTATATGAATTTGATCTATAAAATTATCATGACTCTTTGACATTTAAAGTACTTATCATCTTTTAAGTAATAAAGCAGTATAAAAGTTAAGACTATTATAAAAATTTTAACTATTATAAATATTGTGAGGAAATATTTTGTAAAACAGTGTTCAACACTACAAAATACATATGTTGTTTACAATAATGGCTTCAAAAATAACTTTCTATAATTCTGAAGTCTGGAAAGTTTCTGAATAATAAGCCTTTCTCTCCTATGAAGTGGGAAACATTTCCTCAAATACAATGATAGATAAACTATCAGTAATGTTAAAAAGCAAATTAAACTATCAATGTTGAAATAAAAAGCAGCTGCTGACTGGTTAAGTTTAGCTTAGTTCATTAGAGTGGAGATATTCACAAGTTCAAATTTGTTCCACATTGGCAACTTTAACAATATTATTGAAATTTACTATTTTATTAATAATTTAAGGATTTACTAATTTATATATTTTATGTACTTTAGTCTATTTAATTTTGAAACATAAATTTTTTCAAGATCAATTGATTGTCTTTTCTTTAGACTTGACTTGAAGAAAAAGTTGGCATTAAAAGTTTAAACTATTGAATGCCTTATGTAAGATCCATAAGGTCATATGTTCTAGACAGTTTTGCCCTGTGTAATATAGTGCTAACATTAATTAAAACTTTTTTTTAAAAGTTTCTGAGAAGAAGCTTAAAAATGTTATACTTTTACTGAATTATTTTTGTTGTAAATAATTCTATGTATATAAATATGTATTTGCACAAATGTATTTTAAGCATAATTTTAAAATATGCTCTTTTTTTAGGTCAAAATCTCTCCATGTTGTAAAATTCTTCATGTGTATTGGCAGATTCCTCAAAGTAACTTTTCAGCTACTGATGACATAGCAGCCTTATTAAATAACAATGCTTACAAAATACGGTAATTGTCATTCATATAACTAGTAATAAGTGTTCAGTGTGATGGATTTCCCCTCTCTTCTTTGTATCTTGCCCTTCCTCAGTTACAAATTTTTATATAAAGAAGTTGCATCACCAAGAAAGAAAGAAAAAAATGAGGTTCTTTCTTTTTTTAGGTAAACTTTTCATATGGTTGATGTAAAGTATAAATTCTAAAAATATCCGAACTGTAGATCAACAAGAATTTACTCGATATAGCACTGAATGTGTTTTCCTTAAATACTACTCCTTATTGGATCACATACAAATCATTAATGAAAAACATAGATTTTCAATGATTGTTTATAAAATATTTATGTTCCATCTTAAATACATAACCAACATTTATAACTTGCAGTTTTGTATGCTGACACTTCTCCAACAAACACTCTTCTAACCATTATATCACATAAATCCATGAAAGAGTAAGATCCACTATGTAGAGTAGCTGATATGCATGAAATGAGTCAAGGCTCAAAGTTCTCAGGTTGCTGTGGAAGTTTGAAAAATGGGGTGCCAGCTCAAATATTTCATTGTCACCTGACTATGTTTCAAAATTTCAAGGTTCATTGCCAAGGAATATTGCCCTCATGTTGCTTCAGAGTGATGCCAATGAAAATAATCAATCAATCCAAGTCATATTTCATCTCCATTACCCTCTGTTTACCTTTCATATTTCTTATCTACCTGTGCTCTTCATTTCCCTATTTGATTAATATTTCTTCTCTAGAGTGTAATTCCTACATGTATAATTTTCTCTATTTGAGAAATAATAAAAAACTTATTTTTTATTTATTTATTTTTTTTTTGTTGCAAATTCACTTTGAATGCTCACATCATTTAAATATGTTAACTGCTTACCTTGTGAATACAATAAATGAATGTTGTATATTTTATGTTTAAGACATAGTTTCCATATATTTTATTTAACACAATTGTTATTTTACATTAATAAACATGCAATTTTTCAATATATATGACATTCTTATAAATAAATATGTATCAAGTATAAAAAAATATCTCAACTCAAACTCATTGGTGCAACAGCCCATGAGCGCCAAGGCCTACTGTGCCCAACTCAATATACGCGACCTTGGACCCTGAGGTGCATGAGCAAATGTTTCAGTCTTGACGGAAAACCCCCGTGTTAAGTTCCTAAGCAAGCTTGGTACTCCTTTTATCGATCCACTGAAGGGATGAAAGGCTGAGTCAACCTTGCCCAGCCCAGGGTTTGAACCTCGAACCTGTGGTGGGGAAACATGTGATGCACTAACTACATAAAGTATAAAATTTTACTTTAAAAATTGTTATTTTTTATGTTTTCTTCAAAGTTAATTATAAAATAAAGACCAAACTTTTTACAACAAAACATATTGAGCCATTTTGCTTCTTTAATTAATTTTCTTTTGTCACTGATGGAAAGCTATGGCTAGTTAGTTTTAAGAGGTAATTTACAGCTCTTTAGAATTTTTGAAAAGAAGATAATGAATTTTACATATTTCTCAGGCAATTAAAATTTAGGGCCATGGGTAACCTAGTGGTTAGAGCATCGGACTCCAGACCAGAAGGCCTGGGTTCGATGCGCTATGCCACCAAATACCCTCCGAGTACACACAGAGTACATGCTCGTTAAATCTGTGGGTCCAAAAGTCTTGTGGGCTGAATCGTGAGTGCAGGGGGCTGGAGAATATTTCTCTCCCCTCCAGTTCCATGCCTAAATTGTGGAGGTGGTGATAGGTGGTGTTGCCATCTATCATAAAGAAGTCCAACCTGTCTCGGGCTCTGACAACATTCTTTCCTTCCCTTCATGGAGGACACGACAACAACAATTAAAATGTAGCATTATATTTTTGGACATTTTATAAAATAATGTTGCCTCTGCAGATTGTGTGATGTGGACTATAATTTTTAGATGCACTTTCATCCAATTGAAAGGAGTAATTAAAAATATGATTTGTATCCTAAATTACAAGTTCTACATTTTGCTTATAATATGAACAATTCCAAATGTGAGAGTTCAACTTAATATGACTATATTTGCATCAATACTGAATGAACATGCATAGGCTTTTGTACTAGTAATAACTGTATTGCCGACATTTCACTTTGTTGCAAGGTCTTGCGCCTATGTTGATCATAAAGCATCTTTTTATCCTAAAAGTCTTTGTTAACAGAAAATTTACTAGCTGAAAAAATAAGATTCTAAGTAAATGTTTCAAATTAAATAAAAATTAGAAATTTATAAATTATTTTTTCTTTTAATGGGCTGCATATTAGCAACTAAGCCTTTTCAGACATGGAAAGTCCCAAATGTGAGAGCCATTTCATGGTGGCACCATCTAGTGGCTGTTCTAGTTACCAAATTTTGATGCTTGAATTAATTTTATAGAGTATGTTCACAAGTTTGAGATTGATTTTTCTATTGTATATATGAAAGAAAAACTGATGATGAAGAATTTAATATACCGTGAAAAATCCGGTGTTTAACATGCATCTATACTTCAAGTTGTATTTTTTAGTTGTAAGGTATATTCGTCATATAACATGCTCCCCCTTTTTTATGAAGAAACCTGAAATGTACATATGCAATGCTCTTATGTTTTGAAGTAATTTATTCAAGGTATTATCCAAGGCTTTTGAAAAAATAGTACATTTTTAGAAATACATTTCATTAAGTTCATAATGTATGTCATTTCTTTTAAATAAACAATATTTCAATATATGTAGATCTCTAATTTTTTTAAGTTAATCTTCTTTTTTTTTATTTTTTGTAGCTATAATTTTTATATACCTGGTGTATAACATGCACCTGTAATTTTCAATCATATTTTTTGTGTTAAAAGTGCATGTTATGTGCTGGAATTTAAAGTAATTAAAAATATCCAATAAATTGTGAGTATTTTTAAAATTTAGTTATATTAATTTTTAAATTTTTACTACAATTAATGAAGAGAAGAGCTTGAATATTTTTAAAGAATTTTCCTTTTATTTTTTAACATTAAGTTTATACAGCTTATTTGAGCTTCAGATATTTTTATAATTTTGTTTTGAAATTGAACTATATAATTTTAATGTTTTTATTTATTATCTTATAGGAAAGTTTACTTGTATATTTGAGAAATTGGTATTATGACAGACTTGTTTTGTGAAATAATTTGCATATTATTAATATTTACTGTTGTGTTTGATATATTTTGTTGCAATAATTTTTATTGTTGCTTATGCCACCTGATCGACAATAACATCAGATTAAGATCCTCGAAATTCATCATGGCTAAGGGCTAGATTTTTACGCTTGTCATTAGCCTTACCTTTGAGCACCATGGAGGTAACAGTACAATTTTGCTTGGTTCCGCCCCAATTTTGAAGAACACCCTGGGGGGTCAGGAGTCTCCCACCTCCCTTCCCCTTTCACCAACCACATGAGAGGACTTGTAACTCGATGGATATTTAAAAAGTACCTCATGCTGCGAAGGCACTATACATTTACAAACATCCATGCCCTCTCTGGGATTTGAATCCAGGCCCTACGAGACATTGCACTCAGCATCACTAACCACTATGCTAGATGGGTGGCTGCAATAATTTTTAAAAGACTTTAATAATGTACTAAGACTAAATTAAATTTTAATAAGTATAATTTTTAAATTTAAACTTTATGAAATATGAAGAAAGAAATTATGAAAATTTTAAATAAATGAAATTTATGGTTAGAATTAATTTCAATTTTCCTTATTTAAAAGTATATTATATGCTGTGTTGTTTCTTTCCTTATAGTAATTGGTTGACAGTAAAAGTGTAACTTTCTATTAGGAATAACTCCTTATGCCTCTATTGTGTGTATATTATTTTATGTAATAAATATTTGCTGTATTGTACTGTAAGTATTTTTAATATTTAACTTATGGATGGGTGCATTAATACTAACTTGTTGATTTTGCATATGTGCTACATATATATATGTATTTGTGAAAAAAAATTTATGTTGTTGATATTAATCATTTCTATCTCAGTTAATTATCTGTTGAAAAATTTTGTACAATTTACCATGCAATGCTAATTATAAAAATAAAAATTCTAAAACTTATTTCTACCTTCCAGGGCTGAGCTTATAAGTCGTAATGTTATGGGCCGTGTTCCTCAGATTTTTTTCACCAGAGATACTACTAATGCCTATTTAGCAGCCTTTGAAAAAGCAATAGAGGAAGTTGAATCAGAACTAAAAACTGACACATCTGTAGTGCCAGATGATACATTTGTATCTAAAAAGAAGAATTTTTTTAAATTTAAAGACTCTAAGGTATTGTGGGCTATTATATACATCCAAGTATGCACTTATTTATATATGTTACCATTAAAGTGTAAATTCAGTTATTTCATAGAATAACTAGGTATTTCATGAAATAACTAGACAAATCAATTAAGGTATCTAATAGATGAAAAATTTCATACTTTACCTAGTTTTTTGTGAAGTAACTAGTTCTTCTATAAAATAACTAATGATAGACCATTAAAGTGAAAAATTAAAAATTTCAAAGTTTTTTTTAATTAATTGATCAAAAATAGTTAAAATCTTTCAAAAAATATATTTTGTCCTTATTGTGGATGATTAATTAATAAATAATAAAGAAAAGCAGGTGATATAATTTATTATTGCTCATATTGCTTACATTAGTTAACAGAAAAGGGGAAAAAAAGAACATGTTACAAAAATAGATTGCATTTAAATACTATCAAAAGATACATGCTGGTAAGAAAAACTGATACTTCATGAAAACATTGTGTAAACTTTTTCTAACAATAATATTAGAAAATATTAATATAAATTTTTTAAAATACCTTTGTTTTACTTTTCAGTAGAGCAAGGATTGCTGTGATGACAATTTGAATCGCATTGTATCTTATTTTTGAAACAAGCACATTTTTTTACATGAGCACTTTTTAAATCCTTGCTCAATGCCGCAACTTTGAGCTGTTGTAACAGTTTGAAGTGTCACGTCAATTTTCAGAACTTCTTCAATAGAAATTAATTCTCGCTCACAATTACTGAACTAAGATTACGAACTGTAGTGCCTCAGAATAAGATTTGCCAGACAATAAACTCATTGTCGTAGCTTGAATTTCCAAACATTCTTTAGCTTGTTGTCTTTTTTTCTCAATATTTATTTTAGTTAGCCACAAGCTACAGACTTTCTGGATAATTTTATCTTCCATTTAACAGATTTCTGAACATGAAACATGGACCAACCATTCACATTTACAGCAAAATAAGCTGTTTTTGCAATTTTTTTTAACACACGACACACAATTCTACAGTGTTATTCAAAAGTGTATCTTCATAATGCTCGAAAGGCACTTCTACAGTTTCATTCAAAGATGCTTCTTTGGCAAAAAAAACAGCAACATCTTTATGTTTGGAATTTGCAGTTAAACTACATTTCAAACTGTTGTTCATCCTCTACTGCAGGGGTGACCAACCCAAATAACCTTGCGGGCCACTTTGGAAGAACTTCACAATCCTGCAGGCCACATATAAATATATATATATATCTTTATATTAGAATTGGATCCATTACAAACATTTGTTGGAGTGAAAATTTAAGACTGATATATTATTATTGTTTTTCATGTATACAAACATAGATAGTATAATAATAATAATGCAATGATCAAATAATGTTTAATTTATTTAATTAGTGAGATATCTGTTTCTCAACTCTTTCACTGAGTTTTTGCAAGTTGATCTCAATGCATGGGTATTTGTGTATCGTAATTGATGTTGCAGATTTTCGTGCGTTAAGTTTGAGCACGATTTATGTTTGATAAGTTTCAATTTAGAAAAAAAAGATATTCGCAGTAACAGAAGCAACGTGATAAAATAATAACCGTTATGGGATTTATTTTTTTAAAAAAAAAACTTTAAACAAAAAATATTGTACAAAAAAGTCAAATTTTGTTAAGAATCTTGCAGGCCATAAAATTATTCAAGGCGGGCCGCATTCAGGCCACAGGTTGGACACCCCTGCTTTACTGTATCAAATACTTCTCCTGAAATAGGAGTTGTGGATAGTCAAACTCTAGGAGAACAGTAAAACAAAGCCTCATCAGGTGTTCTCTTTATACCAGCATAAGGAGCCCTGTTTTTCATGAACTGAATAAATTTAAGGCCATGACTCTATGAAGTAGATTGGATGTATTGCATCCAAGTTGTTAACATGTTTTCAACATCTTGATTGGTTCTTCTCAGTGCTACCTTGACTCTGACTATGTTTCGGTTTTTCATGTAAAACCTTAAGCTCTAGCCTGGTTTTTTTCCAAGTCATCTATAAGTTTATTGCAAAAAACTCCCTTTCATTGTTGGATTGTGCAGGGACCAATTAATAAAAATATATCAAACATAGGCATTGTAACCTGTTTTTGTTTGGAAAGGTCTTAAAATCAAAAACTTTGTCAAAAGATCCTGGTAAACTAAAATAAATTTAGAGTTTCTATCAGGTTGAGACTGAAAATCTATGAGATCTGTTTGAAATATTGAACTCAAATTTGAGAACACCATAGGTTTACCACAATGCCTTTCTTTCCCATATTTCGTTTTTTCTGACAAGGCTCTCAAATACTCAAAAGCAGCTTTATGTCATTCTGGGCAGTGTTTTTATATAGACACTTCAGTTCTTTTATCATGCGGTCTCTACTACCATGTCCAAACAAAACATGTGTTTCATATAAAATATCAAAGAGAATGTTATTTAAGCAATAAAATATCATATCAGGTTTTACAACTGTTACTGGTACAATTAACTTTTCTACTTCTTGAACTTCAAGAATATCATAATGCTGGAGTATCCAATAGTCATGTGGTACTATCTTCTATGTCTTCTTTAGCACTTTTTTCTTCTGCTGTCGAAGTGAATAATTTTTCACAAGTAAGCACACTCCTGTTTTCCTTTGTCCCATGCTTATTTAATCAAAATTCAATATCTCTCTTGTATTGAATCTTTCTTATTTACAGGTTGGTCTCCCATTCCTGCAGAAGTTATTGTTTAAAAACAGTTTGCAAAAGTATTTGTTAATAATCCAAAGTGTAAAACACTAACTTAAATACATTGTCTAAAAACAGTGAAATGAAGCATACACACACACATCATTGCAAAGCAGCTGTAGGTGGTTCAGAACTGACTAAAAGAACGTAGAACCGATTCAAAAAGCTTTCGAGTGCCTTATTTCATACTTTAATGATCAAGTAATCGTTATTCTATAGAATACCTAGTTAAATTGTAGAATTCAATATTTTTGTTTACTTAAGCTGACTTGTCTAGTTATTTCATGAAATGCCTAGTTATTCTATGAAATAACAGATTTCACACTTTAACAGTATCAAATATACTTTTACATTAAATTTATTAAGTATTTGTATGTCAATATAAAAAAGTTCTTATTTCTTGAGCATATGCTATGCTTACATGTTACTCTTTTAAAGTGATTCATTTTTGCTATAAAATTTATGAACTATTAGATTATATGTAGTTAAAAAAAAATCTTTACTTCACTTATTGTGTACAATAGTGTTATTTGTAAGTATATTTAAAATCTGAATATAATAGTAACAAAATTCTTGACAATATAAAAATGTTATTGTAGGAAGGGCAGAATCAAATAAAGGAAGAAGTACCTGTGAAAGTTTCCCATGATGACTCCATCGAAACCAAAACTGAACTTGCCAGACCAGCAGATATGAAAACTGATGTATTTGGGTTAAAGCATGATGTGTTAATGGATAAAGTTAATGCATCAAGAAACAAAAATACTGGACCAAAGGATAGCCATGTAATTATTTCACCAGAATGGGATGAAAAAGGTGATTTGTTCAGTAAAATACCTGGTACATCCATTCATTCAGAATCAGATAGAGCAGCACTTCTTAAACAGTTTCTGATTGAAAGGAAAAAACTTATGTATGATAAAAAGAAGAATGTGAAAAATGTGAATGAAACATATGTATGTGAATCATTTGTAGATGAAGATGTTCCAGACCTTAAAGTTGTTGATGAAGATTATATTGAAGAAGATACAGATGAAAGATTCTGAAAGAACTGGGTTCTGTTCATTTAAGTACTGGGACTTATTTATGTACATTTTATAGATCATTTACAGTGCATCAAAATAAATTGTGTGCTGTTAAACTACTGCAGAATTTTCTCTTATTGAGGAAAAAATTATTATAATCACATTAAAAAATGATATCCAGCCAATATCTTTGCTAATATTATAGTAGGTTTCGTTTTTCAACGAGAACTGTAATAATTCATTTTAATTTGTGAAAAGTGAATATAATATCATTTAATTTAAATACAAAAATCTTGAGGGATTTTTTTTCTGACCAGAGCTGGAATTGGATAAATTCAAGTTTCAAAATTTTATAGTGAGAGCCACCACTAGATGGAGCCACCAATCTGTAATGGCTCTCACTCTTGGAGACTTGCCATGTCTGCAAAGGCTGATTTGCCAAAATGCAGCCCATTGGAAAGGGAGGGGGGGAATTTTAAGAAATATTGCTTGTAAATGTCTTTTTATAGCAAAATTGAAGTTGTTTCTCCGTTTCTTAAGCTACATATAATGTAATAAATAAACATTATATTTACTTCTCACAAATAACTGTTCTATCATATTTTCAAAAAATGTATTAGATTCTTTTACAACTTAATAAAATTTAGTGTGAAAGATAAAAAGAAGGATATGTAGATTTAAATAGAGAAAATAAATGGATTTACCCAGGAATGTAGAAAAGGATTTATTCCATAATACACTTTTCTGTGTTTCAGTTATTTTTTTGGCATGTTTAAATTTCTTTTATATATTAAAATTTCAGAAATATTTGGCTGGAATAAAACTTTACAATGTTACTGTGGCAATAAATTTTTTAGATATTACTGTTATTATTTTGATTCATTATTTGTACATAAATGAATTTTATTTTTAATTTGGATATCAATTTTTTCTCACATACATGAACTTGTTTATTGTTCTTTGATTCACACACACATAAGAGAGGAATTATTTAAACATTTTCAAATGCTTATTTTTTGTATGTACTCTTTTCATATTAGTAATGGATTCACAGATGATCTATTCATTATTACCTTTGGAATTTCACTCTGTACTGTAAACATGAGGGGGAAGATTAGTTAGAAGGGTTCTTTTCTCTCCCATAGCCGAGTGGTCCTCTCAAGTTCGAGTGTCGGCGCCACTAAAGACCTGCCATTTAAAGGAACTGATACAATTTAAATCTGGCAAGGCTTAAAGTTCTCTCATTTGCTTGCTGTGGAAGCTTGAAGAGTTGGGGGCTTCCTCAGTCTTCTCACTTTTTTGAGGTGAATAGCTTGTGTGTTGTCAATTAGCTATCAATTTCCAAATGGTTTATTGTATTTGGTAAACATGGGTGATTGTCATCTAGGATACTTCTGCAGTCTTTCCTCATTTTTCTTTCCTCCTTTCATCTTACGTCTAGAACACAAACATGCAATTATAGTTATTATTTACGTCGCTAATAATTTAACAAATATAGCCCTTATTTTAATAAAATTGACCTTTTTCTGAATACTTCTAGCATACTCAAAATGTTACACTATCAAGGTAAAAAAGTGAATGCTCTTAAAACTTTCTCCATGAAATTGACTAAAGAAATACTACCTGTCCAGTAGTCAACAATAAATAGCAAATGAAAAAGCATACATGTAATATACCTACAGGGACGTCTTGAGGTCCTTGACCCTTATGCAAAAGTAGGCCTTGGTCCCTTACACAAATATAGGCCCCACCTACAGCTCTTAAATGTAGACAGTACATCGCATATGTTGTCAAATACGCATGCAAATAATAACCCCAAACAAATAAATGGGCATGACTTATAATTGCACAAACCGAATCGACCGACTGCCGCCTTTTGACTGAATGAGTAATGATGGTGTATAATGGTAGGCCTAGACCTATATATGGACGGCGGTCATCACATGTACCCAGTTGATATACTGTCCGAAATTCCCTGTTTTTCAGAGAACACAACCAGAAAAAACATCTGACCATTGAAATTATTTAAATCGTGATCTTAAGATTGAGTTGAGAAAGAGATGAGGCCCCCATCGTTGCATAGGACCAGTTGGCCCATGCCTAAAGACGTCCCTGTATACCTACAAGAAATCCTCGGAACATCTTCACACGTGGTAGAGTAATCAACAAGTGTGAGGAAGGATAAATGTTGCCTAAAAGCTCGGAAACGGCAAAAGTGTTTATCACAAGCTTAGAAATTTAAAGGACCGGTACTGTTATGAGAAAGTTTAGTGGTGATCTTCTCTGAGGAAAACAATGACGTGTGATGTGCACCGATATACCATCGTGCAGGGGAAAGGAGACCGAAACCAGTCAGCAGGTAACATAGCTTAGAAGCTACGTACAGTAACTGGATAACAGATGTCATGGTTTACTGACAAACGCCTTCATAAAGATGACCTTCATTCCAGTGATACTATCCATCGATGGCACTATTTACATTGATGCCATAAACACAAAGACTGAACACTGCATCCATGCAATCACTTCTTTAACGATGTGAGTTGTTTCATTTTGTCAAACTACCTATGGCTCATGTGTGGGATCATATTCTCCGGACACAATATCATATAACTGATTCAAAATCTTCTTAAGGAACAAGAAATTTTACCTCAAGAACTGCAAGATATCTAATGTTGAGTATGAACAAATGGTGTCATGCAACCATTGCAGTTACAGAAGGTCACGTCCCTTACTAAAAGACTGGTTTGTTTGCTTTTTGGGGCAGACAGTTTTTTGTAATAATGCCATTGTTAACAAAGTCTATCTGCTTTGTTCCGTTTTGTATGCGACCAATCAGAGGCGTAGCTACCTCCGTATCAATGATATGGGGCCCCAACATATGTGTAACTACAGTACCACTAACAGAGCTATCTTTTCTAAAAAAGAGCCCCGAAAGAGTTTTGATACGGGACCCACTCAGAACTAGCTACGCCAGTGTGACCAATACATTTTTTCTTACCCTTTGATTTTTATTCATCCTTTAAAACTTATACTGTGCCTATAAAGAGCAAGAGCGTTATAAGAATTGAAAATTGTGAAGCATTTTGTGTGTCTCCCTACACGAAATCGGTGCTCGAGGCAAATAACCCTCTTTCCTTTTATTTGTTCTTTCAAAACTAAAAATAACTGTGCCATTTTCTCATTCTATTTACTTCACATTGGAAGGGAAGAGATGTCCAGTTCGTGACCACCAACTACAGCTGATTTTAAGACATTTGTTAGACAACTCACTTGAGGCCCTTTAATATTCAACACTTGAAACTTCCCCTCGCTTCAGGGACGTCAAGGCCATCTAAGGGTGCGCGGATGCTATGCCCCGGGGCCCCAACATGATGAAAAACTAAAGAAGTGTATTCTTGTGCACATGTAACCTTGACAAAATATTCCTATCATTGTCAATATGAAAAAAGGAATATATTTCGTCTTGGGTATAATTATTGTAGATCTTTGAATTGCGACAATTTTTAAACTAATTCTTGATGATGTGAGTGTTCAATTTTTGTTATTCTACTCGGGGAACTCCCGAGGATCCACACCTAAACTGGAAAATTTTTTAATCGTAAGTAACAATAACCCAGCGGTATTCGAAGTTTATTGGATTCAATACAAGAAACACCATTTATTTTATGCTTAACGGTATGGTTTGCAATATTGTCCAAAATTAGTATTAATTAATTATTTTAAGTAAAAGCAATTATTCTTCTAATTTAATCAACAAAATAAAAACTGCAATCCAAAATTTAACATTTTTAGACGAAGCAAAAGTGCAAGCATGTATTTTAAATGTTTCAGATTATTTTCCATAAAAACGAATTTGAAAAAGAAAAAGATTATGCAGTAGAGTCCCGTAAACTCGGCACTTGGTCACCCGACAGTCCGGATAACTCGACCACCCTTGAAGGCCGAAAAAAAATTTCATACAAACTCTTGCTGTGTACATTTCCAAATGTTCATGTAGTAAATGTGTGAGGTATTCGCCCGTGGGTGATACCTTACTCCTAAGTTATCTTCGTGACGTAGAGGTGTGGGAGTGAATGAAGAACCAGGCGTTGCCATGATCTTAAAATGTCTTTATTAAGATCTTAGCTTAAACACTAACAATGATAATATTTATATTATAACTTAATGGATCTGAGGTAAGAAAACGCACAATACGTATTACAACTTTCCCGTCTATTCCTAATCTCTGTTTATATCACAGTTACTAATGGATACTAGAATTATCTTACCTTAATCCTTGTTTAACCGCAATCCTCTCGGATCCTAAATATCTTTTGTTTATCTCGCGTGGAGTTGTATCCACCTTGACTTGATCGTTCTGTCACGGATAGTTTCACACTCAATGACGGCTTTCTTCTCTTCCTTCAGTTCACGTGCTTAAACCAGACTAGCATAATCACTCCCCCATAGGTCATACGCTTATGTTAAACTTCTGCTATTTAAAAGGTTTCTAATTTGCATATTCACGTTTCGCTTCTGGATTTGGTTGGAAAGAATTTGCCTTTTTCGGTCCCAAAGAACTCAAGAGGAGTTTTTAGTAAAAAACTCGAGGAGTCCGTCACAAATGCTCTATGTCTTTATGGGAAAAAGTATTTTTCTTTTGTTTAAGGGTATTGGGACAGTTTATTTTCTGTTGTATTCCCAAGCAAAAAATACATTACAAGGGCAGTACAATATTTTCTGAGGAAACATTTGTACTTATTCCTTTTTAATCCAATTCTCGATAACCCGTCATTTTCACAAACTTAGTCACCCTTCGGTCCACATTAGGCCGAATTCTTGGGATTCTACTGTATTTTGAAATAGCAAAAGATGAAGCTATAGGAAACCCGGCGGTTTGTGGGAATTTAGATGTTATTTTTTTTATCGCTGTAATTCATACCGTTGTTGTGTTTAGTCAAAACTGGCTCTTGCGACTCTAATTACACACTCACCGATATTGTTATTGTACAAATAAAAATATACGAAATATTTGATTTCAATTGAATCTAGGATATAAAAATCTTAGAAAAATTGTCTGAAAACTTTATAAGTTTTATTTCAAAGATATAGATGTGAAAACCTAATCCAGGAAATTCGTTTGCTATGGTTTTTGAATTAAAGGGATGTAAATAACGCGTAAAACATTTCAACAAATTCTAAATATGGAATAATTATAATGAACTACTTCTAAATGTGTTAGCTGTGCTAAGACTTTTTTTTTTACTATAGCAAGTGCTGAATCCATTTCCAGCAAATTAAAATTAATAAAGAACTATCTTCGATCATGCATGTGTCCAGAACGCAAATGCACTTGCTATATTAAGCATCGAAGTAAAATTGCAAAAAAAAAATCTGGAATTTTTCTGAAGTAATTAATGTACTAACAAAAACAAAATCACGCATTAAATAAATATCTATTATAGTAATATATATGTTCGTGTTAGTAATTTTTTTAATTTTACAAAAAAATTAGGGACCCAAATAGTTTTTTGCACCCTGTGGAAAAGGCAAGCTCTGTCTATGCGAATCCATATTAGATAATGTTGTTAATAAAGCTCTATAAGAAAACAAGTGACAATATCAAACTGTTTGGCATATATTTTTCTTCGAAGAACAACGGGTATAAAAAAATGTTAGACAAAGGAAACGGTATTTAAAATGTAACGGTATGTAAAATAAATCAAAACCACGATTTAAGAACTATTCGAATTCAGATACTGAGAGACTTTGAAGATTTATATATATATATATATATATATATATGATTCTTTTTTAATAAAGGTTTTATTCACAAAACACTGAGAAAGTTAAGTGGTTAAAATAACATGTGCATGTGGATGACGGAAAATGCTAAGGAATTTGATTTTCTTAAACTACGTTTTTCCCGAAATTAGCGAATCTGTGTGTGTATATAAACCCTTACTTTAACATTAAAAAAAAGTTCAAAAACTTTTGGCTTCCCCACGGAAGTATACGTAGATTTACATACACAGAGGATTTTCTAAACATTTAATTAGTGCAAATAAAATATACCTAAATGAGAGAGTTGGATCTTCTGCAAAATCTTCTTATGTAATTTATCGAATAAATTTTCCTTTAAATTTTTAAAAAATTATTACGTTTCATTGATAATCCATTTTAATTAATAATCCTACCTTCTGCTACAATGGCAAAATGCTAGTTTCAAAACTAAGTATAAAAAAAATAACTTAATTTCGGAATCGTTTGATGAAAAAAATATCTCTTTGAATAACAGAAAACAAGTTTTATAATTAAATGGAACACTTAAAATATTTCCTAAGTTAATATTCCTAGTCCTAACTTACATACTGAAGAAAAAGATTATTATTGAATGCACATAACTTTTTGGAAGATTTAATAATGTATTACTAAATAAAAAAAATCCAGAATAAGTATAAGAAAAGAAATGATAAATAAGAAAAAGTATAAAATTATAAAAGAGTTACAAATAAAAATTTCATGAATACATAGTAAACACAGATAAAAGCGCAAAACATGATATGAATGCTTTCCCTTTCAACAAAATTTTTTTTAAAAAGTCAGACTAATTTTATAAACTAAATTTTAATAATAAATTAAAAAATAATTATAAATTGTTAACTTTTATAAAGCATAAATACTTTATACTTAAACGTGACAACTGAATCCCTACTGATATTTATTTTAAAAGTAAAATTAATTATTTATAGTTATTCGAATTTCTTAACTTTACAACTATAGTGTTACAAGAGAAGTTGTATGGCTTTTTTTACTTTTTGCCATCTAGTGACCTAAATGTTTTTCCTTCGTTTTATTTTTAAAATTATTTATATTTCTTATTTCCGTTTTCCTCTTTATTTCACTTTAAATTCCTTACTTCCTTTTTGCCATCTGGAAATAATATTTTTATTTCCGTTTTACCATTTCTATAATTATTTCTTTTTTTCCGTATTGTCATCGAAATTATAAATTTTTACTTTCCGTTTTGCCAACACAGCTAATAAATTTTTCTCCCGCTTCTCTATTCCTAAAAAAAAAAAATGATTTTTTTTTTTTAAATAAAAACGTACAGCAATGGACAATTTCTTCCTGTTTGTATTTTCAGAAACAAATTTGTTTCCCCCCCCCCTTTTTTTTTTAATGAAACAATTTTGTGTATGTTATTAAACTGTATCGTTTGCAATTCAATTTTTCAAACTAGAATCGCGAATTTAAATTTGATTTTTTCCCTTCTTTTTTTGCTATTTAAATTTGTTTTCTGAGCATGAAAAAAATTGCTCAGTTAAATTTTATTGTTATTTTTGCTCATAATTTTTTTTAAAGCAAAACTGGTAAGTGTGGAAAAAAGTTTAATTTATTATAATAAATTAACAGATTGTCTGAAGAGATGATTTTTTGTATTTAAAATTCTTTATCAGTTAGAATCCTTTCTTGTTGTTCATTTTTAATAATTGTTCTGTAATGAAAAACAATAGTCCAGAATGAATTTTTACGACAAAAATAGCAAATTTAAAATTTTTTATTCTTTTTTATACTCTTTACATTAATGTGTTTTTGTCTGCAGAAGAAAAATTACTTCATAACTTTTATTATTTATTTTTGCTGATTATTTTTTTTTTCAAGGTAAATCTTTTTACTGGGAAGATTTCACTTAATTGTATTAAATTTATAAATCAGTAATCTCAAGAGATAAGTTTTTATTTTTTTACATTCTTCATCAGTTCTTTTTTTTCTGTAATTTTGATTATTGTATTTCTTAGATGAAATACTGAGGAGCAAAACGGTTTTCCATAACGAAAAAAAGTACTATTTCCGAAATCTAAAAATGTATTTATAATTTATAAAAATAAATACAGTAGATACGTAAGCCACACTGAAAAAAGAGCATGTGTTCAGGTTTTGTTTCCTTCTGGAAATTAATTTTATGGAAGTATTACAAATGTGCATTATTATAGTTGTTGTGTAAAAACTATGTAATGTGTGTGTAAAACGGTATGAATGAGGTTAATTCATGTGACGTCATAGTCACATGATAGTGAAAGCCACGTGATTCTAGCCGATCAATTCAAAAACTCATGTGACGTCATAGTCACACGATTAAAACTATTTTGTGTTTCCAACTAATCAGTTCACGCGCTCTGGTGTTGCCAAGTTTTGCTCTTTGCAGAAACTTTCTCTTAAAAAGTACATATGTATACAAAATGCATTTTATTTAAAAGTATAAGCATAAAATACGACTTTTTTTTAATTTAAAAAAATCTTTTTGAAGAAATTTTTTCCCTTAACATTTAAACATTTTTACTCAAATATGAAATTTGAAATTTTATCTGAGTTTTACAAATAGAAGAAGTACAATTAGTTTAATGTTTGTTTTGAATTCAATGGAAAACACGTGTTTGTTTTTATCATGTGACTTCATGAATCAAGCCCATTATTATACAATATTTTATGTGCATTAAAACTTCCTCAAATCATCATTTTAAACTAATTTCTTACTTCCTATTTGTAGCATTCATTATTATTATTATTATTACTTTTTTTTTTTACACAATTGTAGCATTTTAGAAATCTTGCTTAATACAAAGGTGGGGCTCTTACCGGAATACGATTTTTTTTAAAAAAAAGGATTTTGTGTGATTGCTTATTCTTGTTTTAAGTCTTGAAATTATAATCAAATGCTATCAATATTGCTTTCATTGCCTATGATTTACAAACAAATCTAAATCTATAATGCTATCATTTTTAAAAATTTGCTGTGATCTATGAACAAATAAAAGAAAGTTGTTGATTAAAACGTTCATTTTTGTTTTATAAGAAGAAAAAGGATTTCTTAAACATTCTTTTTTGAATATTTCCACATTCTAAAATTTTCCTGTTGATATAATATTCAGCCTTTTAATAGTAAATAAGATACTTTTAAAATCATATTCTGATTTTTTGATATTTATATAATTTTTTTAATGTTTATGAACTTTTTAGAAAATTATTTTTTAAGGAGCACATGAAATTTAATACGCCCATTTTGTATCTAAGTAAATCCTATTTTAATTTTTACATCTATATTCAAATCATGTGTATGTCTTTAATTGTGTAGTCACTTTCACAGCTAGTCCTGAGTGGGTCTTGTATCAAAATTCCTTGGGACCCCTTTTTTGAAAAATACATGAAATTGATCACATTAATAAAACTTATTCAAAAATGCCAAAATAAGTTTACATAGACATGCATATTAAAATAGTTTATTGCTTAGCAGTTAGCCTAGTTGTTTAATAGGTACTTTTCTGGATTTGGGGTGCGGGGCAAACATACTTATATTAAAACACATAGCAGAAGAGAATTCCAGTGTTTTAAGTTAATCTATTTCTATCGACAGTATTGCTAAATCTGATAACCGATCTTGTCCTGTGGATGTACTAAAATAACTTTTAGCTTAGAAAAATTTATTTCAGCTGTTGCAGTTGTAACTGAAAGGGTCAAAAGCTTTATCGACATCCGGAAAACTGGAGACGAGATTACCGAAATTAAGGCTGTCTTCGGTTAATGTTAAAAAATAGGACCCGAATTTGGAACATTTTTTCAGATATAAAAGAAATGAAACATTAATATGATATTCTGGCTTCACTATCCTTTAGAGAGCAGAATTTTTTATTATACTTCCCATTTTTAACCGAGTTTATTCATTTTTTCCGGTATAAAATGTGTTTCGCTCTTTTTCTCCTATACTGTAATGTTAAAAAACAAGCAAATTAAAGGAACGATTATTAAACTTACAAGGAGAGGGCATAACTAAGGAAATTCATTTGGGGTCGAGACTTGGTGTAATAGTAGTACTCCTTTAGGGTGTTCATCCCTCGATGTAATTCCGCCGAATGGCCAGTCAATTCGGAGAAAAAGGCCTTCGAAATTCATGCTTAGCTTTTATACAGAATAACACAGTTCAGAAAAACATATTATACGTTGTAAAATAACACAAAACCTAACAAGTATGATACATGTAATATGTATTTTGAAAATTTGACGTTTGATCATCAATTTTTTATGGGTCAGCCGTTTGCTTTAATTGTGGCTCTACATCTTTTTCGGCATTGAACTCACCAATTTCACAAGAAGTTTTTTTGATGATCACGTGGTTGAAAGAAAATATCAAAGCTTCAATTAACTGAATTTTGTTTGAAACTTTTTTCTTCGAAATATCATAACCAATTTTATGCCGTAGGTTCATCATGGGATTAATATCTGGAAAATATTCTGGACAGCTCATTCAATTCATAGTATTGTCTTCGAACCATTTCTGGACTACATTTGCGCCTTAATATGAAGCGTTATTATCCTGAAGAATCCATGACTGATCTCCCAAAAGATCTTCCGCTGTTAAAAGCTATTTATTTTGTATTATTCTGTATTATTTTTCTGTATTATTCTCTCGTTTCCTCTATTCTCACGTTGTGAAGTCTTCCAACAACAGGAGAAGACATGCATTCCTATAGAATCACTTTCCTCGAATACTTCACTGTAGACTTCAGACACTGAGGACTGAATTATTTATAAATGTGTCGTCTTATATAGGTTCTACTTTTGTTATTTGAAAAACAAAACTGACTTCCATCACCAATTTTTATATTTTCTACTTTTTCTTTTCTAAGTCTTTATTAGACGCTAATGAATTATCCCCCTTATCCACATCAATCACTCAGTAATAGTTTTAAACTACCTTTGAATCCTCGTAATCCAATTTCCAGCAATCTTCCTCCCATAATCTACGGGCTTTACATTCACATTCGATGTCAAAATCCATTTATTTAGCGTGAAATCGTGTGCAATAGCCTATTTTCACGTAAAGTTGTTTTTCTTGGGTCGTCCAGATTGCTTCCTGTTCATAATAGAATTTGTTTCAAACATTTTTTTACAATGTTCTCATGACAGTAGAAATACCACATGGTACTTCAGTAGCAATTAAACGCATAGAATAATCTTCTTCCTTTAAAAGCTTTATTTTGTATCTTTCATTACAATGGAGAAACAAAAATTTATCCATAATTCCATTATTATCCTCCACGCGCTTCACACACACAAATTGCAACAAACAATAACTTTCAGTACACTAAAACATGCTACACATTCTGTTGTCGCCCAGCCAGTATGGTGGCTATGACCCTCGACTTGTAACTGAGTAGGTTTGGGTTGGAATCCCGAGAAAGTCACGGTTGTTTCTTCTTCGAGAAAGAAGTCAGTCTCTTTCGCCTATAATGGATTCCCGTCTCGAAAGGAAAGCAGCGAACCCTTTCTTGTTATATGCTGGGATCATCATCTGTAATAAATGTGCATATTCTTTTGCCGTATTGTTTGCTTTCTGTTCTTTTTCACTTGTATTTCATATGTTCCCCGGATAAAAAACACACGTCAACAACAGCAACACATTCTGTTTTTAACCCTTTAACGCTACTGCTCTCTAATTGGATGGAATAATGGAGCATTTCATTTTTTAAAAAAGACAATAACTTATTTGTACTTTATATGCCCTGTACTTAATAATCTTACCACGGTTTTTTTTTTCGAAATATTGATAAAACTATTTACTTAACATAAATTGTACACACAAGTAGATTTGAAATCCACATAAAAAAAAACATTAGATGCAATAACACAATGGCGAAGAAAAAACAATAATTTCATACGAAAAAAATTAAAAATGGAAACTAGACAAAATTGGCAATCAGGTGCTTCTTTTCATGTAATGTCGCCAATAAGTTGTGTGATAATACCTAAGTACCAATAAATGTTTTAACAAAAAGAATATCAGTCATTGAATAAACATGCATTAGAAATATATATTCGTTATAGAAATTCTTTTTACCTTACAAAACATTTAGGGGCTTCCTAATGGTTTTTTGTACCCAGGCCCCTTTATAGAAAAGACCAGCTCTAGGGGAAGGGCCTTCACCTTGGAGGGGACCTTTTATCATTGTCGATTCATCTTCAATAAGATCATGATCCGAATATAAAGCCGGTTTAAGCTCATTTCGGGCCCTTGGGTGCAGAAGACCTACGGGCCCCCTCGGCACTGGTAGATCCAAGAAGGGGCTCTTAAATCCGATTGAATCCAGCTTATCTGGTCCTTTACGGGCCCCTGGTTACCCAATGGATAAATCTGCCCTTTCTGGATAATTTTAATCACATAAAACATAATGCCCAAAAATATTCTCCAATAACTAGGAATTTCTAGTTATATGGAAACAGCGGGAAGACTATTTTTATGCCATGTTCATCGACTGTATCTGGGCCTAGGTCTATACCACCACTTAGTCGTAAAATGGCAATCACGCGCGCTATTGAGTCTTCCTATATCTAACTTTGTGAGATTGTGAGTTACGAATGTTTATTTCTTACGGGTTATCACACACACGTATGCTATATATTGTCTACCTAAAAGAGTGAAAGGTAGAACCTACTTTTGCGTAGGGGTCTCAGAGCCTCAAGAAGTCAAAACGTCATTTCTTTGTACAAGTCCTATTGTTCGAGGATAAATGTATAACCTGTCCGAGTTTACTATTGCTTCAATAAGTGATCATCTTTTCTGTTTGAAAACTGCTTTTACTCTTATCTCTTAGCATTTTTTTTTTTTTTTCTGACTTCAATTTCGGCTAATTTTGCATTGATTTTTACAATCTAAATTCTAGAATTTCCTTTTGCTTTGGTATTCCTTCTTTAACAATAATAAAATATTTTAAAAATTATATTGCTAATTTTTAAAGTTATATAATTTCGTTGATGTTTATTAATATTCTTAGAAAACAATGGATCAAGAAACACAAGTTTTAGTATTTGTGCATTGCATGTATTGGGTAAAATACTCGTTGGGTGATGTTCTGGAGAGCCTAAACCTATTGGCCCCTAATCTACGATTATACAATTAGAAATGACTGTGATAGTCTTACAAATTGCTCAGTATTTAATTATAAAAATATAATGACTGTGAAGCTCAAGAAATACAAGGAGTTAAATAAACCTAGTTTTAAAAATAGGTAAAAAAATTTCAAACACTACGTTGTTGTTGTTGTTGCTCATGCCACCTGCCTGACATTGTCAGATCGAGGCCCACGAAATTCATCGTGGCAATGGGCTAGATGTACGCCTGTCGTTGGCTTTTAGCCTTGAGCACCATACGACAGTACGATTTAGCTCGGAGAAATTCCCGGAGGAACGATAGATGGCGACACTACCTATCTCCACCTCCACAATTTAGGCATGGAACTGAATTGGAGGGAAATTTTCTCCAGTTCCCTGCACTCGTGATTCAGCCCACAAGACTTTCGGACCCACTGATTTAACGATCAAACACTACGTAAAAGCAGGTGGTCAGGGTCCCCCCAACTCTTTTCCACCAACCTCACGAGAGGCAACCAGACAGTTGTTTTGAGTGCCCCCATGCTGCAAAGGCACTACACATTTCCAATCATCCATCTTCGGGGTTCGATCCCAGGCCTAGAGGCACAGAAGTTAGCGTCATTAACCACTATACCTGATGGGTGGCTAGATCTAGTATTAAAATGGGAATATGAAAGAATTGATGTTTTACAATCAGATCTAAATAAAAAAAACTAAAGAAAATTTCAATAAAGCATTTAATTATTTCAGAGAATGCAATCGCGATAATCTTTAGTGACTAAATAATTTTAAGAAAAATTTTATTTTCACATTATTTGGGTAATAATAATAGAGATAATTTAGCCAACACATTTTGGATACTGAGAATTATGAAATTGAATGATTATTAATCTTTAAATCTTAAGGGGAAATAATCCGTTTCCTTTCGTATTCATGCTTTGTTCTAAAATTTAAACTTGAGCTCAATTTCTTTAATGTATTAAGCTACATTTCATGCTCCAAAAAAGTTAATAATTTCTTTAAAAATATCTATTATTTATAAATAGTTCATTTTGGTACAATGTTTCGCATAAAATATTTAAAAAAATTCCTATAAAATGTTTAAATTAAGGGAAATAGCGTGAACGCTGAGACAGACTTTCCCATCGAGCATATTGTGGCTGCGGTAGCCGAGTGGTCAAGGTATCGGATCGTGGCAGGCCTTGTCACACAAGTTCGAGCCCCGTACCACTAAAGACCCGCCCTGTAGGGCAGCGATGCACGTTAAATCTGTTGAGAGCTCAAACTTCCTCCCGTTAATGCAGTAGTTAGGAGAGGGAGATTACAGCTTAGGTGTCGTCCACGTCATTTAACAATGGTTCAAAATTACGTGGTCCGTCGCCAAAAGCCCTCGTATAGCTAAACAGTGCGACGTTAATATTCATTCACTCAATAACATATCGAATACATTAATAATCAAGTACATAAACGATCTGATTTTTTTTATAATTATAAATAATTATTTTCCTTAAGAATTGGCAAAAAGTAATAATTCGATATGTAATTTTTATACTCGTAAGAAATATAGTTTTATTCGCAAAAAAGAAAAGGAAAGATAAACGGGAAATTTAATTTAGTTTGATATAACGAAGCATTTTATCTGCTTATGAGTGACTGTAGTAGCCTGGAAATTAGGGTAGCAAACTCGTCGCTGGCTTTTCATGGACTCGAGTTCTACTGCCACTAAACTAGAAAGATCATACATAGACTGCTGATGCACGTCAAATCTCTCGAAGCTCAAAGTCTTCCAGTTAGCTTAGCATGGTAGTTTGGAAAGGGGATGTCCCCTCAGGAGTCATCTTCGTAGTTTGACCAATGTTCAAAATTAGTGGTTCGTTGCCATTAGCCTTCTTGTTGCTCCATAGTGCAATTTAATAAACACTTACTCACTCACTGATTTTAAAATTTGAAAAATGGATTAAAGATTATTCAAATTGTTACTCAATTTACCCTCCCCCCCCCCGTCCTTTCAACCTATCTGTTGAGAAAACGTCAACTTTTCAAAACTCTGAGAATCAAGGGAGTAGCCAGGAACGTCTTAAGACTCTTTGAGGTCTTGGGCCCAGAGAAATCTTAAGACTTTCTGAGGCCCTGGCCCATTATGCAAAAGTAGGCCCTATTTGAGATCTTTAAAAGTAGACAGCCTGCATTGTCAAATACTTGTTCAAATGGTAATTTTATACTAATGAATGTGCACGACTCACAATCTCAAAAACCTAGGCACAAACTGGTTCGGCCGATGGTCGCATTTTGACTAAATGAATTGAATGATTGTTTACGGTATTAGGCCTAGGCCTTGACAATGGCAACGTTCATCTCATAATAATGCAGTCTTACCACTTTTGCCAGTTGACATGCAGTTTGAAATTCCTTGTTTTTCGAAAAATATGTACGGAAATAGTATTGGACCATTATAATTATCCGGATCATGATCTTATTAGACAAAATTGAGAACGAAACGAGGCCCTGGGCCCAGTTGGCCCATGCTTTAAGACGTCCCTGGGCGTAGCTACCACTGTATCAACCATATCAATGATACAGGGCCCCCAAGCTAAAGGGGCCCCAACATACGTAGGTAAAACAATCTTAAATGTTAAGGGATCCCAACATACGTAGGTAAAACAATCTTAAATGTTAAGGGACCCCTAAGGATACAGGACTATAGCTATACCAGTGCTGAGAATGTCAAAAAACAAACATATTACTACACGAGCAGATAATCTTGGTCATACTTATTACAAACAGTTTCTTTTAAGGATACTTTTCAGTGATCATCCTAAGGCTGCGGTAATCGAGGGGTCCTGGTCGCGAGCTCGTCTATTCAAAGAATTGAAACAAACTTGCCACGTAGAAGAGCTGATGTTCGTTAAATTTGTTTAGAATCAAAGTCCTCACTTTGGCGTGGTGTGGAAGTTTGGAGAGGATGGTGCCAGTTCCACTGTCGTTCTCCTCACTTGACTGTGGCTCAAAGTTACAAGGTTTGTCACCAATAGCCCTCGAGTTGTTTCACAGTGTTACGTAAATTAAAGTTAGATCAAATCTTAGCAATGAACCAGCTATCTAAAGTGGCTAAAACACATTAAATCTGTCGTGTTCAAAGTCCTCAATTTTGCGTTGTGTGGAAAGTTTTGAGAATGGTGTGCCGACTCAGGTATCATCCTCGTCATTTAACTGTGGTTCAAAATCAACAGCTCTTGTGTTGTCTTAGAGAGTAGGAACGTTAATCAGAAATCAAATCAAATTATTGATCAACCTCAAGCTATAAAAAAGTATTTAGCGGTGGAAAATCTTCAACCCCTTTTTAGGAAGTCCTCTCATAATAAATGATAACTAATTTTTTTGCCTTAAAAAACAAGCAAATTAAAGAAACGATTATTAAACTTAGATTATTTTCTGTTTGTGAAGGATTAAATTAAGAAGGAAAACAAATTATAGGTATAAGAAATTAAAATTAGATATATACAGGTTATACTTTTATTAGAAATAAATGAATTTAATTTTGTTTTTTATTAATAGAAATATAATTGCCAATTAAAGAAATTACTGAACAAAACAACACAGGGAAATATTATCTCATAATGAGCTGATTAGAGTTTAAGAGAGACGAAATATCTGAGACTTTTGGAGTTACACCACTGGCGTAGCTAGTCCTGAGAGGGCCCTGTATCAAAATTCCTTGGACACTCTTTTTCGTTACCTCTTAACATGTTATGATTCTTTGCTTGCATTTATTGGGGCCCTTGCAGCCTGGGGGTCCCGTATCACTGATACGGTGATAGTTACGCCCCTGGATTACACTAACGTCGCACTATAAAACAACACGAGAGCTATTCGTGAAGGACCTAGTAATTTTGAACCTTTTTCAAGGGATGAGGATAACGCCTGAGCTATCGCCCCTTCATCTAACCACCACATCACACCAACGGGAGGACATTGACTCTCGACTGATTTAATATGCATCAACCCCCTGCACTCGGCTGATCTTCAGGGGCATCAGGACAGAGTTATAGATGGAGCAAGTTTGAAAACACCTACATAAATTATTATTAAAGTTTTTTCAACACAATTTAGATATTCCAGAGCATACCCAGATTGCTGAAGTTTGGAATGGCTGGATCCTGTATTATTGTATACCTTTATTATTGAATTGGTTTCCAGTATGGTGAATTATTGTACAGAAAAATGAGCTTTTGGTGTACTTTGAAACATTCCCCTCCCCCCAGTTGCTAAATGTATTATATATCGTTGGGTGGATGACTTGAGTACCCAGCTCTTTCGAGCTACAACCTCATATCAGTAGGTATTTGAGTGACTGTAATTGATTGACTTTTGCCCTTTGTTAAAATTAAATGCTTTAAAGATATAACAAAAATACTGGAGATTTAGGGAAGATAAAAATTTAAAATAATAAAATGCATTAAATTAAAGATAAATAGCTTCAAAGTCGGCGCAAAGCACTGAAAATGAAGGCAGAATTTCGATCTTTGGGTGGGAAAGGTATTAAAATTTCCCTCTTCCTTACCATGTCACGTGCTTACACTTTTATGAAAACATTATGAGCTTTCCTGTTTCCACTCGCTCGTTCAGATTAAAGAATTGGAGACGCGAAGGTATTATTGTTTACATTTCAGCATTTAAATTTTTTCTTATAGAAAACCAAAATATTTTTATTAAAATAAAATAAAGCTATCAGAAATTACTGAATAAGTGAAAAAAACAAACACTTTCTAATCATTTTAATCACAACAAGAATAATCGATATTTTTTGTAAATTACTGATTTTTCAACGAATAATTTCATTTTAATGAGATTTATTTGGAAAATTAAATTCGATCAGTTTTTGTTTCTTTTTTCGTCAATGCTTTCAAAAGCTTAACATTTAATTATCTATGTGAAAAGGTAGTTAAAGGGATTGTATATTTTTAATTTATAAAGAATTTTTGAAAAAAAAGCTGCATTTGCATCATATTACATCAAAATTTAATTTTTTTTTTCATTTAAACAGATATGGATTTTCTGTTAATCAAAAATTAATTTTGTGAATGAAAATCTAGCGGTAAAAATTATACACTTTTTTAATTTCTTGAAAAATTAACTTTTGTGTATTAGTTTGGTTTTGTACTTTTAGGTTTCAAGGATTAAGAGTCAGTAACTGCTTTTCCGAATTGTTACAACAGAAACATTGGTGATAATATCCAATAAGATACATTCAATACAAACACACTGACAATACAAAATTTAGCAGTTTTCACCAAAATTTTTATTGTTTTTTTTAACTATAATTATGTTTAATAAAATTAAGTTTGTAACTTTGAATTCTATATGTATAAATATTTTTTTAAAAGTAGGATTTTATTATATTTTTATTTCAAATTATCTGCTGAAATGGGTTGAAAATTATGTAAAAATATTTGTTATTTGCAAGGATAAAGGTTTTGACTTAGGTAGTTGTTCAGCACTTACCAAAGACATCTAGACAGTATTGTTTGAGTGAATTTTTTCCATATATAATTTTATAAAAGAAGAATGGAAACTTTGTTGCCTCTCTCTAAAAATCACATCTTAGAAATTTCATGACTTTCTGTTCGAGATACCTCATTATGGGGATAAGGTTAGTAGAGAAACACCACCTTATGATTTAAATTGATACTTTTAGAGTTTTTGACCAATGGATACTCCACAAGATATTATTTTTATCATCAAGGTGCATAATACAAAAATCATATATATAGACTGTAATGTAACTAAGAAGATATGAGTGTGGGTTACAGGCATTCCAAGTGCACATAAATTGAGCATACATTGAAATCTATGCACTAAAAAGGTGCTGGTTTTAATATATCAAAATGAAAAAGAGTTGCACATTTTTAAAATGTTTATCATGTGTGATATCGTGTATGGCTCCTTTAAAGCACTCTTCTGTATTTTTCTTCGCAATTATTTAGCATTCCTCATTTTCCACCACTAATATGGACTGCAATCTCACAAAAAGTTGATCAGTGGAAGCAGAGTTTTTACCAGTTGATTAACTACCATTATATAACCTTTTATGTTGTTGTTACTACTGCCACCTGATTGACAGTAACGTCAGATCAAAGTCCGCGAAAATCATCTGGGTAAGGGGGACTAGTTATATGCTTGTCATTAGCCATAGCTTTGAGAACCATACAGGTGACTGTACAATTTGTCTTGGTTCTCCCAATTTTGATAAAGAACACCCTGGAGGTGGTCAGGGGCCTCCCACCTTTCTTCCCTTTCCACCAACCTCATGAGAGGACTTGCAGTTCTACGGCTATTTAGAGTATCCACATGCCGCGAAGGCACTATACATTTACAAACATCCGTGCCTTCTCCGAGATTCCAACCCAAGCCCTACCACACAGCAGTGAGTGTCACTAACTACTATACCATATGGGTGGCTACCTTTTATGTAATTCTAATTCTCTTTAATTACATTTAATGTTATTGTTTTCTCTTTTGAGAGTCTTCCCAGTGCAAATAAGCTATACTACTTACTTAGGGTACTTTGACTTAAATCATTCAATTTTGAGGATTTTTTCTTGGAAGCACTAATTTGTTTGCCCATTCAGTCTCTTTTCCATTGTCTTTGAATGCATTAATTGTATTTGAAAAGTAGTTAATAAGCAAATTTTATTACTTCTAAACAAATTTACTTCTGACAAGTTATTAGTAAAAATTTTAATGAGAAATTTTACATCTAAGATCTCGAGGAAGAAAAGAGAAGTAAGCATATCAATAAGAATAGCAGACTTCTCTTTTTTTCTAGTATATTAGAAAAAAGATACTTGAATATTTTTTAAAAAAGCAAGACTTGCTCATTGTGATTGTAATAACTTTCCCATTCATATTTGAATCAAAAGTAACATTTTAACTTAACTCAATGGTGCAACAGCCTATGAGGAGGACCAAGGCCTACTGTGCCCAACTCAGTATATGTGACCTTGGGCCATGAAGAGCATGAGCAGATGTTTGGGTCATGTGGTCAGTCTGACGCGAAACTCCCCACTATTAAGTTCCCAAGCAAGCTTGGTACTCTCATTTATCGGCCCTCTGAAGGGATGAAAGGCTGAGTCGATCTTGCCCAGCCTGGGGTTTGAATCTTAGATCTGTGGTGTGATGCCTAGCTTCACTAACCACTATACTGGATGGGCATCGCATAATTTACAAGTAAAATATGTTGTTAAAAATAATGGTCAGTTATTTTTAAATATTGTGAAGGGACCCTAGGAATTTGTAGAATGATATACCAGATCAGGTGTTGTCCTTATAATTTGAACACGGTTCCAAAATATAAGATGTGTCACTAATAGGCCTTGTGTTATAAAGTGCATTATTAATAAATAATTAATTCATATTTTAGTTAAACTTAACTCTGTTTTTAGTAAAACTGAAATTATACTGTATTTTTTCAAAAAATTCTTGAAAATACTCTCATGTGTAAAATCATGAGAATTGCACATTATAATTAATGTTTCAAAACTAATGGACAGATTTTAATATTATTTAGTATGTATTACATTTATAGCTGAAAAAGGATATACCATTCCAAATTCATTCTATACACACGATTGTTAAAAGTCAGTCCTTAGTGCAGGGAATCCTCATTGTGATATTGAAGTAAAAATTAATGTTATAAAGGGTATGGTCCCTCTCTCTCTCACACACACAGCCACAGGGCTTGACAGCATACTGGAAAGGCAAGGATTGTGGAGGAGGAAGTATGAACATACAAATGACTGACAACTCTTCATGTAATTAATTGCATTCCCGCCACAGTCACATGCCTCCGATGACATCATGAACACTTACATATTTGACTCTAAATATTTATCCAATACTTCAGCTTTCGTTCAATGCTTTTTGTAAAAATAGAGATATAATTTCAAAATTCTTTTAATTTTGCACACTAGGGTAGTACAAGAAATTTAATATCCTATTGAATGCTTCCATGCTGTCTATAACTGCACAATACTGAGCTGGCAATTCACTCTCCAGATAAACACCATCATAAGGATTTTGTTCCTTGACAAATTTAATGTCCTTCTGTATGATGGGTTTGTTGTGTAATGGGATTTGAGAATATATATACTAAACTGCTCAACTAAATCATCATTGGCTACAAGCTCTTTCCAATGATCACTTTCCTATTATGGCTTCCATTTATTTTATACTTCAAAATGTACCACGCGTTAAAGATTTATTTTTTTATGTATAAATTATTACTAGGTATTTAGGGGGAGTATAAATTATACCTTTAATTTTATGCTGATGAATATATTTAAATTTTTTAAAAATATAGTTATAAAGAAAGTGAGTCATTGCAAAAAATAATTAATATTAGATTTATAAAAAAGGCATTGTCTTGAAAATTTTTTTTAAAAAAAGTTATTGTTTGCATAGTTTTTGTTATTTCAAAATGATTTCCTCTCTTTACTGTTACTTATCAGCTCTCGGTAACTGATAAATGAATGCTTAATATGTGTATATGAACAAAGTGAAAAGTTTTTTAAAAAATGTAACCTAGATTATATATATTGCTACAGAATTTATAATTTTTTTTTTCATTTGTTACTGTGACTTTGACTCATAGATTATTCTCCATGGAGGATACTTTGTGATGAGAGTTGCCATGACAATCAGTAGGATAAATCAAATCAAATCTTATGAAATGAAGTCATAAAATTAAATTACATATACTCATGAAACGTGAATTTAGATATAGATTATCTAGTAATTTTGAAAATAAATTTTAAAAACCTGTTGACAATATTTAATATACCTACAAGGGAAAATATTGCTACTTTTTATGAAGTTTACAACAATTTTATAAAAAACTGTATTTAATATGAAGTATTTACAACTCATTCAAGAATTATATTTGTATCTTAATAAAACTTTATTGGCCAAAGGAACAATTTGCTGCATTATTTGACAGGCTCAGGACTACCTTTCTCCATTTGACGGAAGTTGACAGCAATAAATTAGTGCAACTGGCATTTAAAAAGTAAATTACACTTGTTCCCTGATAGATGGCAACTTTGCAAGAAATAGATAAAGCATGTGCAAGTGGTAATTGAATTGTATGGCTTCTAATAGTAGCAATTTCATTAAAATAGCATCTTTGCTGTTGTTTAGTACAATAAAAAAATGGTGCATCAGCCAGTAGTACTTAATTGTGGAAAAAATGTTTCATGTTTCAGTAATTCATTGTGAAATATCAACAGTGTATATGGGCCACAAGCATTATCACATCTAGCTTTTGTGAAATGGTGCCAGCAGTTCAAAGACATTTCCACAGATCGTCGAAAGACAAGGAAGATCAGCAACAGAAAGTACATCAGATATGATGCAGCTGGTGGAAGACATTCACTGCACATCTTGTTTTTATATGAGTAGTATAAATAATATAGTATTTATAAAAAAACCTATTCATTTTCTCAAAATTTTGTACTTATCTTCATTTTTCTGTTTTTCCAGGCTTATTATATAACAGCAAAGAGTATGTCAGAAAATAACAAAAATATGATTGAGCCTAATGATATTGAAAAGTAAGGTATTATCTTATGAGTGAATGTTTCAAGATTGATGCGTACAGTATTATAGTATTTTGTGCTACTATAAGAATATTTTTCTACTTTATATTTTATTAATGTTTATAACATATTTCGTCACATTAAATTATGTGCAGAATTCTGTATAATAATTACATTTTTTGAAAATAAATGTTACTATATGTCTCAATTTATAACATTTAAAATTACATAAAGGCCCTTACATTTTAAAGTACTCCAATTCATTAAAGTGAAACTTGATGGTTTTTTGTTAACAATGTTAGTTCTGTAACAGGTAATTCAATATCAATCAAATATTATTTCTGAAAAATCATAATGGAATAATTTAAATGAATTCAGTACAACTGTATTTTTCTTGATTATTGCTTAGTTAAAAATGTTTTAGAAATTTTTATCTTCTGAAGCTTCTATATTTATCAGCCTTTTGGAGCAGTTTTAAACACATAATTTTTATTCATAGATTTAAAGAGCTTCTGAGAACTAGATTGTCAGAAAGTGGTTGGAAAGAAGAAATGAAAGCTGTTTGTAGAGGTTGTATAATTTTTTTTTACTTCCCAGTCATTATATGCCTATTAATATTTTATTTTAAAATTGGTTTGTTTTAATAATTTTTCATATGAGTGAAAATCTACTTATTCATTGTAGATAGGTAGGGGAACTAAGTTATACAATTTGTTGTATCAATTGTTCTGAATAAATTGTGTGCAATTTATATGCTTGGATATGACAAATGAGATTTTTTATTTAAGCAAATATTTTGATATTTGGGGAAACATTCCAAGCATAAATATTATTTCAAATTGGTCAAAAGAGGGAAAATTGTGATCACTCAGATTGTTAGCAAACCAGGCATTATTCCGGGAACTTATGTACAAATTTAATTAACAGGATAATGTGATGCACAGTGCTTGTATTTATAAAAACAAGCTTAAACATATTTTATTTAACTACCAAAAATGTTTGATGTATCAAAATAATCTCAGAAAAATACTTAAAAAGAGATCCTTGATGCAATTTAACTTACAAAAAATGCAGTTAAAATATATACATATGCTTAAAATATTTGTATAGAAGAGGAAATAATTAGATATTTATATTAATATTTTTTTATGATTTAAATAATTTGCCTATAAGTTGTCTAGAAGGAATTATTCACATTCTAATAAAAATAAAAGAATTTTGATTTTAATGAGGGCTTTTCTCAAAAGGTTGATTTTTTTTTGGATGAAAGTGACCACTTAATTTGGGCTAGACTATTTTATATTTCTAAAAAAAGAGTAAAAGAATTGAAAGGAAAACAATCATTTAGGATATCAAAGCATTAATTCTTATTTGAAAAGAGCCTACATGCTTAAGCTCTTTATTTTTGAATTAGTGTTGTGCATATGACATTCAATTATCTCATCTCTCCTATGTTTGATTTTTCAAATTCAAATATTTTATGATTTCATCAAATAATTGCTTGGGTTCTCAATAAAGTTTTCCTAATTTTTAAAAGATTTATATTTTTTTCCTATTTAATGCAAATTTTATCTATGAATAAATTTTTATAAGATCCTTTTTTCTAATAGTCCTACCTACCACTAATCAGTTATTAACTGATCAACTGCCATTTCATAGTGCAAAATCACAAATTTCCAGTCAGGAGGCTGAAGTGTTTTTTGCTAGGAACTCCAAAATGAACTTGAGTATTTATATGTTTGAAAAGTAATTAACCATCTCAAGAGTAATTCAAATAGAATGATGTCTCAGACTGACCATAGCAGAAAGAAGAAATTTTGTTTTCAGCAGAAGGACATAAGCTATCTAGTGTTAGTAGATTATTTCATTAAATTTATAGAATAAGATTTTTTTTTTTGTGAATACTACTTTAGATATGGTGTTAAACAACTTAGATATATCTTTGCAAAATAAAGAATTCTTACTTTTGTTATAGCAAATGATTATACTCAACTACAATCTATGAGATTCAATCATTTTTGTGAAAATGGGATACTATATATAAACCAGTTCACACAAAAGTAAATAACATAAACAAACTTAATCAAATGTGAAAATTTTTTTTTCTTTTTCTTTGGGTGCAAAAGGAGATTTATATTTAGGATTGTTAAATTGCAAAAATGTATATCTTTCTTGATAGTAAGATAATTAAATTAGTAAAAGAGACCAGCTCAGTTATTGTTTGTAATATGAACTAGCACAATAGTTGTGTCCAATTATGTCTTAATTATTCGAACTTACTATCAATAATCATCAAAAAGTGAACACTGCAAAAGATAAAGAGATACAGAATGTCAGAGTAGACATAAACTTCTTATGTTGAAAACATGTGATAATGTTTTTATGAGCCCATAGCAAGGACTGAAAAACAAGGAATCATTATTAGTTATAACATTTGTAGCAATTCCTTCCTCTTGTAACTTCAACTATATACTTATAATTTTATAACTCATGAAGAAAGAAAATGTGTGGGAAAAAATGTTTACTTATTAAATACCAAACAAATATAAAGTATCTATTGAAACTATGACTTGAAGTACAGGGTTACCATCGAGTAAGCTCTCATCATGTCATATATACCTTTGAAAACTTGTCAAGAAACATGTAAAACTTAATCGTAATTTTATAGAATAGAATTCTGTCCTCTAGTTTGTTCATTCTCATAGATTAAGTGTTTAACATTGATCTTTTGGAGGATGTTAAAAGTAATTTATAGTTGTTATAATTATGCCCATTTTTTTTTTTGGCAACACTAGTAAGAATGAGTTAAGTAACATTTTGAATTGGAAGGAAATTCTGTTGTCCATTAATTAATATTTGTGATCTAAAATGCGTATAAAAAATACAAAAATTATAAATAACAAGCTTCTATACTTTTTCTTGTCTATTACCAATTTGAATTTTGTTTTGTAACATTAAGTTCCATTAGTGATCACTTTCAAAATATGTTCTTTTTTCACTTGTTCTCTTGAATTGACCAGTGTTTCTAGTATTTGATCCTAGCTAGAATATTGATATATAAATATTTAGATGTCCATAAATTAATGACTGGACTCATTGTAACATTATTTTATAGTTTTTCTTTCCTTTTTTTTTAAATAATATATATATATATTAAATAGAAGATTTTTTTTAAAAAAAAATTTGCAAAGGTGTCATGTGTTTATTTTACTGTTATCAGTGGTTTACTTTGAGAAAGCTATTGATTTTACCATGTGTTAAGTGTAATTTCAACTATATAATCACATGCTCTTTAGATATAATTCCATTGGAAATATTTATTTGATTATTTGAAGATAATATGCAGAACATCCCAGTGTTATACTTGCAGGAATTTTATAAAATTTATCATTGCTATTATTATACTTGTAGCATTTGAAATGTTAGAATTACACAGAAATTGAATAGCATCTGAATATTGTATAAGCTACAAAAGAACATTCGAATATAAATTAACTTGTGTAGAGTTTTCTTTAAAGCACACACACACACAATTGAATGTCATTGTCATATATTTTTACATGTTTGTAATGTCGCATAACCTTTAAATAGCTCACTAATATATGCACACTTTCTGTAGCCATTTTTAGGCTTGCATGATAGATAGGTTCTTTAGAAAAGTTTTGCAAATTGAAATATCATGTAAAACAATTTATTGGAACATTTAAAAAAAAAGGGGGGAGGGGGTTCATTAATAAGTATGATAATGCTCATACTTTTTCAATTTATTTTTGAAGATGGGGGAAATATACAAATTAACAGTATTCAGTATAAACAAAAAGAATTAAGAAACTCAAACATAAATAATCTTAAAACAAATATAATTTTTTTTTTAAAAAAAGCCTTTACTCTTAAGAGCTATGAAAACTAGATTTCTTCTTGGTATGGGAAGTTGTAAATTCACTATCTGATTTTCACTGACATGAAATTTATCAACATTTCTCGTAGGTACTACTTTAATTAACTTAAAATAAAAATTTATAATGTCATAAATGAACAAATTTTCTCTGAAATGAATAACGTAATTAAATACCCCTTTACTAATCAAACAGCTAAGAAAGCAGCACATTTGGTTATATATTTCTAACTATCAAAGCTTTATTTTTAAAAAATTAAATTCATTCTTCTGTGAAACTGTCGATATATTGTATAAACACTAAAGTATGAGTTTTATACTTTTAATCAGTTAACACTTAACATACCAACACACTTAATACATACCTATTTCTGTGATAGCAAAACCGCTCTTTTGACTGGTTATGGTATGTTTAGTGTTAGCCCAAAACAACTTTAACATGGTGTGTATACTTCATATAATTTGGTTAGAAACCAAACCAGTGTTAATTATCAAGACCCAAGTTGATTCTAAAGGTTTTCAAAAAATCCATTCTTTATCCATCTCTTTTATTTGAACAAATATTTAATTACTAATAATAAAATGATTAAAACATTTTTCATGTCTTTGAAAGCAAATTGTTGCATTTCTTCTGAGAAAATTTATTATCGCATAAATGAAACATTTTTTTGAACCATTCTCTTTTAAAAGTAAATTACAGTATTAAAAATAAAAAGACTCACTGCCCATTCTTTTTTACTTAGGATGAGCCTTACTGTCCTGTTTTCTTATCTAGACAAGTGCTTACTTACTGTTTATTATTTTTTTTAAGTTTAAAAATCAATGTTTTAGAAATATATATTGTGAATTATTGGGCAAGGAGTTTGGGTTTTAATAAACATAATATTAATTATCTTCTGAATTACAATCATGTAAATTTTAACCCAAAATTGAATTATATCTAATGAATGGTTTTTAATATTGAGATTACCATTATCACCATAACTTCTTGATAAATTTTTAAAATTGCTCTTTTGCTAGCCTAATTAAATTATACATTACTTAGTACATTACATTTACTAATAACTGTAATCTTAGGAAAAGTTTTCGTCAATGATATATTTAACTGGATTCATCATGTTCCTATTAACAAATGTGTTGAAAATATTGTATTGCAATTCATTTTTTGATTTTTTTTTTCTCTTTTTTTTTCAGATATCATCCGAGAAAAAGGAATTGAAAATGTATCAGTAGAGAGTTTAGTGAAAGAAATGACTCCAAAAGGCAGAGGTATTGAAAGTCATTTTTATTATTTTGTAAAAAATCTTATAAACTCATTCTCGTTCTTTTGCAAGATATTAATATGCTTAGTGCATTAGAGTACTTTTTAAATTATTATACTTAAATTTTAAAGCAGTTTTAAGTAAATAATGTTTTAAATGTTAAATTAAATCAAGAGATTTTAAATGGAAAATTCAATAATTTGAGATTAGAAATGTATTGAATTATTTTGTATTATGTAAAAGATTTTATTGTTGAATAAAAAACTATTTTTAGCTTTTAAAGCTTATTTTTTATGAAGATAACATTTTGGTACAGTACTATCTATCTATCCATCTAGAGTCAACTGCCACTCTTTGATAACAAATAACTTTATTTACAACTACTAACTACTCACACCTTATACATTACTAAACTATCTCACACCTCATAACAACCTCACAAACTCCACTCTTAGACTCACCCTCATACACTTCTCTTTCTTCCCCCTGTACTCTCAGAAATACATTTGCACAACTGCCGTTAAAACAGCACCATCTTAACACAGTGGTCTTCAAATTTTTTCAACTCATGGAACCCCTAGAACTAGAAAGTAGTTTCTTGTAACCCTATTCCATGCATACATTTAGAAGGACATACTTTAAAATAATATTTAAAGTAGATCAATGTATTATAGGTACTTTTTGTTAAGGCAATTAAAAAAGTGTTGTATTAATTATTAAAATTTTTTAATATACTCATAATATTAATAATATTAATCTGTGATCCAAGTGTCACCTACCCTATTATGCTTAGTAACTGGGATATGTGCTTGCATTCTTTCACTCAAACTGTCGGTCTAGGTCTATTGAGAATAACTGCAATTGCATTATATATTCAGAGTTTCATTTGTTTTTATACTTTGCTTTTGTAGCCACTCATGCTGAGAAATATTTTTCGATTACGCACATTGTTCTGAATGGTATTAAAATGTTTCTAGTTATGTGAGAAATACTGTGTATTTTGGATGAATTTTCAAGATACAATTTAGAAGCAGTTTTTGCTTAAATTTATATTTTTAATATCAAATCTATTGATAAGTCAATAAGTTGCTCCCTCTCTTTTTATAGTAGGTGTTTTTCCCTTAAGTACAAAAAAAAAAAAAGTATTTTCCATTAAAAAGCTATTTAGTTTTGCAAGACATTGTACTAACCAGTATAAAATGATCTCATTGACATGAGATAGTAAACAATAAAATATTCCTAATCTAGTAAGTAATATATATGTATAAGGATTAAATTTGTATTTTTTACTATATTGTAATAAAGTTTAAAAAATATTGCAAAATAAGGCTATTATGTATAAATAAAATTTTCAATTTCTTAATGACAGGGATGAGCTTTAAATTTTTGTAGTCATACAAACTAGAGAAAATGAATCAATTTTGCATACACATTTATAAGTTTCTTTTTGATTTTTTTTTTTTTTTTATTGTGGCTCGTGGAACCCCAGGGTTCCATGAAACACAGTTTGCAGATCCACTGTAACACATTCTATATTATTGATCTTGAGCTTCCAGTGTTATGTCTATGGTAAATTCTATCTTATTACAACATTATAATGTACTAAAATAATTTACTTCTTCTGTCTAAAAAGTATATTTAAATTATTTCATTTTTGAAAATACATGAAATGTACCAATTCTTTGTTTAAAACATCATTTTAGACACCAAAATGCTTGTTTACTTTATGTTTTATATATTTATGCATAATGCAGACTTCCAAATGTTATTAGCTTTTGGTGTAAAATTTATTGAATATTTATCGAGCAAAACTATTTTATCTGTTACAGGCAAGTTTAAGAAATTGACTCATACCTGTAGTTAGTGATTAAATCATTCATAAAAGCATTTTTAATAAAAGTAATTGATTTAATATCATTGAAATTAGGCTTGACCATACACACATTAAATAAATATGTTCCTTGTTGAAAAAAGCAATATAAAGAATCATAAATCTATGAATTCCTGCTGTAAAAAAAATTAGAAATTATTTAAGATTTTTTTTTTTAATTAAATTGTTTATTAGATGTATATGCAAATATTTTCTAATTTATGATGCTTGCCGAAACAAGAATCATCTTATTTATGCAATTCTGTAGAATTATCTTTTTATAATATGAATAATGAGAAGCATTTATAATTAAAAAAAGATTGTTATACCTTTTGATTTTGTCTTTTTGAACTGCATAATTGGAAAATATAACAATGTTTAGCAACTCTAAGATAAAATTATCGCTGTCACTTTATTTTCTCAAAATAGAATTTTATTTTATTAGTCAATGATTCAAAGCATTCTTGACTGTAGAGAAAAGAATCTGTTTGGAAAGTTATTAAATGGCATTTATCATTCATTATTTCTACTACCATATTCTGAAACAACAATTTATCAGATTTTACTTGTTAATTAAAAAATTGTTTGGGCTATTCAGCAATAGAATCTCAAAAAATGTATATCTATAGAATCCCTAAAATAATGAATTTAATGTGAAAAATTCCCCTCGCACTAATATATAGAACATGAAAAATGTTTTAAAAATATCTGTGTAGAATCACTAATAAATTAAATTTAATGTGAAAAAATTCCCTCGCTAATATATAAATGTATTTGTATATATCAATTACAATATTGATGACTAAATGAAACAGAACAAAAAATATCTTTTTCTGAGAGATAATCAAACAGTGGTATCATAATATGGAAAGTCATAAGATATAAAAATTTAAAGCAATTGAATTTATATAAATTTGGAAGATAGTGTGCTGTGATGGGCAGATTATTCTGAAAACATTACACCATTTTCAAGGGTAAAGTTCTTCAGCTATTCATTTTTTCATGTAATGAATCTTTATGAAAAATGTGTACTAGAAACCAGAACAATTTAAGTTCTCAGATGGATTGATTATCTTATGTTGTGTGTGGCCCCCACTCCAGCTTCCCAGAGGAATGATTTTTACATTAAGAAGCAATTGGGTTTTATTTTGTGCTTATTAAAATATTAATGTGTTGCAGTATATTGTGCCTTGTATGCAATCTGCTTTATAATCTATTAAATAACATATAATGTATCACATTCAATTATGTTTCCCTTTCTCAGTGAACATTTAACAGAGATAACAAATTTCAGTACATTAAAAAGAAAGATATATTTTGATTAATGTTTTGAAAAATTCTCAATGACTATTGATTTTTTATTAGCTTCCTATTTTACATGTAATGCTTTATTTACATTCTTTCTCTAAAATTGACATAAACTCATCATATGTATATACAAGAATAAAATGTTTTTCAATTTTAGATCTTACTAAAACTTAACATATAATTGAAAAAAAAATGTTGAAATAAGTTTTGAAGTTGCTTATGTATTGCTCCAGTGAAGACAAAACAGCATCCAATATATATGTACACTGAGTGGGTAAATTATGACATTCATGTGGAAATGGGTCATAAGGGCATTTTGTTGCTGCAAGAGGGCAGGGTGGCTATTAAGAAGGAATACAGGAATAGTACAGCATCAGTTGCCCTGTGTTGCTCATTAAGAAATAGGAAAAATGAGATTTAGCACTGTATTTGTGAATGCAGGATGATTATAGGTGCTCAAAGTGTCAGAACTAGTATTAGCAAATCGGCTGCACTTGTGAATTGCTCATGAGTAGCAGTTATTAATGTTTACAAAGAGTGGATTACTAAACGGAAAACCGGGCCTTTACATCAGGCTTTGTGGTCATTACCGACTACTGAAAATCTGCTCAGAATTGCGAATCTTGTCCATTCCAACAGAAGAGCAACTGCACATCAAATTCCAGAGATTCTTAATTAAGGAGAAACTCTGAACGTCTCTCAATGCACTGTTCGCTGCACATTATACCACATAGGCTATGATAGCCAACAACCTGTTCGAAAGCCTTTATTGTCAACCTTGAACGAGAGTAGACATCTCCAGATTTCAAAAGAGCAAGTAGGTGACTGAAAAAGGGTCATGTGATCAGATGAATCTTGTTTTCAACTATACCATGCAGATGGCTGGGTGCTAATATGTAGAAAACAGAATAAAAGCATAGATACCACTTACATTGCCTCAATTCTTCAAGTTGGTAGAGGCAATATTATAGTTTTGAGGATGATTTCTTGGCATTGCATAAGTCCTTTACTTTATGTGGAAGAACATCTGAATGCTCAAGTTCATTTAAGTGTTATCACAGATCAAGTATAGTCTGTTATGTTAATGGTGTACCATGCCAGGGATGTTTACTTTCAGCAGAACAATGCAGCCTGCCATACAGCTAGTAGTGTCCGCAGATAGTTTGAAGACCTTGACAGAGACTTTACCTTGTTTAGTTAGCCTACACCAGAGGTTCTCAAACTTTTTTACCTCATAGACCCCTTGACAGGTTTTTCTGTTTGGGGTTACCTAACTTTACTTTAAGATCTTCGTTAGTGCCTAATTCTTGTAATTCTTTGGGTTTACCTAATATTAAATTTTTGCAAATTCATCAACTTAAATGTAATTTTGACAGCAGGTATAGAGCTACTTCCTTTAAAGGATTTAAATTTTTAATTGTAGGGAATTATAGTGTTTAATAGTTAAGAAAGCACATGTTAATTAAATTAAACATTAATTAATAGATAAAATAACTGAGCAACAAACAAATGCTATTAGTGGGAGGGATGAATTAAGGGATGCAATAAAAAATTTTCAACGTTTGACATCAATCTTGTCAGGTTTTAACCCTAAATATCTTCTCGGTTAATAGTATCCAGTCTTTTCTTTCTTTTTTTGTTTTGGAGATTGGCAAGAGCACTAACTCCTTCTCAATTGGAAAAACAATTAAAGGCTTTCTCAAGATATTCCATAATATGGAATAAATAACAGGTATATCTTTTTAAAGCCAAAATTATTGACATTAGTTTCTAAACTTTACTTTAAGATCTTCATTAGTGCCTAATTCTTGTAAACTGACATTTTTCTTTTCAAAGCGACCATAGTAATTCATTGCCTACTGCGGTATTTGGATAGTCATAACAGTCTCAATCCTAGTTTCAAAATCTAAAAAAAGGGGCATTTAAATGTTTAACGTAGGTTAAAACATCTTTTTCCTGGTTGTTTGTGACAAATGAGAAACTGGGAAAATTTGCAACGTCCATTATTATATTCCTTTAGTTTAATTTTGGCAAGAAAGGCTGAAATATGGTCCTTATTTTAATAAAATTTATGCTGTTGTCTTGTAACTTCATTCAATTTAGAAAATAAACATGTTAAATAGGTAATTCTGGTTTCCACTTAATTAAATTTCCTTTTAATAAAATTAAAGTTAAGGTCTGGTGTAATGAGAGCCACGATCGTAGACCCCCATTTACACCTCATGGATCCCCTCAAATTATTTTTTTGTTGATGTGGACCCCTTACAGGTTGTCATAGACCCCAGGGGTCTATATAGACCACACTTTGGGAATCATTGGCTTACACAATCGCCTGATCTCATTCCAACTGAGAATCAGTGGGACAAGATCAAAACACAGGGTACTAGGCAGATGGATCCAATTTGTAGGCATTAGAAAGTGCAATTCATCAGATATGGTCTCAGGCTCCTCATACCACCTATCAACATCCCATAGAGCCCAAGCTAAGAAGAATCCATGCAGTATTATGGGCAAAAAACGGTCTAACATTGTATTGAAGGAGTAATCATAATAATTTGGTCACTTAGTACATATATAATATTTCTGATGGGCTACCAACTGGAGTTTTTCCATTGCATACCTAGTACATTCCCTGGAGCTGGTATCTCTTTTTAGTGCGGCACCATATAGGTGGATACCTGGCCTAAAACACCCAAGCCAAACAGACACTCTAGGGATCTTTTACATGCTGTATAATCATACAATATGGCTGCTGTCGATTTTCTGCATCGTGAAAATCCACTGACTTGGGCTGGGGTTGAACCTGCAACCTTGGGTGCAGAAGGCCAGCGTCAAATCAACCACACTACCCAGCCTGCTAGTATATATATATATATATATACACATGCATATAATTAACTGCACATGCACTAATTTTTTGGGGGGAGGAATTTAAATTCTTATTAATAAATATTTGCATTTTATAAACAATGTTTTTAAGGATTAATCAAACAATTGAAAGAGGAAGTCAAGACCCTGTGGAATTATCTTCTGCCATATATATATATATGCACCCAATTCTTTTTTTTTTTTACATTATTTTGAAATAACACAATACACAAATTTAATGTATTATTATTTATTATTATTATTATTTTTTTGCATAAATTTTCCAAAAAGTTTGGGGATTTGTGCACTTTGGATAAGCACAATTTGATCAAATTTATGAAGTTTTTGATAGTTAAGAACTAGATAATGACAAGTCAAAGATGAAGGTCAGCTTCTAACAACTGATATAAATCACAAGGGCTTGAAATTTGCTTCAAGTATGGAACAACATTTTTTTACTCACTCATGATTCTGACATAGAGTGTGCATTAAAATTTCAATGTAATCATAAGTTTTGTATAGCAGTATATCAAAAATTATATAAGCAACTTGTGCTACACCCAAAAATAACTGCTAATAACAGACTTCGTAACAACAACAAAAATTAACAAAAGCTGTTAATAACAAAAGAAATTTTTCATTTGAATCAAAACATTGCTAAACATATCTGGCACATTTACTGATAGTAGCATTTTTGATCCAGTTTGTAATAGATGTGCACACTTCTTATCAAATAGTGATGACTAATTTTAGCAGTTTTATTCCTAATTTCACAATTTGAATTTTTATACTTTAAGACTGAATTTTCACTATACCCTAATTTTAATTTATTTGTATTGTTTCTGAGTATGAAAAAGTATGAGTAAAAAAAGTAATTATAGAGTCCCTGTTACATAAATATATAATGTGGACTCTATAATTACTTTTTTGCACAGTTTTTAGAGAAAATGTTGGGATTTTTAATCTTGCATAATTTTTTTAAAACTGTGGAACACATTTCTAAATTTACCGTATTTTTTCCCCCTCGGTTTTCTAAGAAACTTATCTACTGTGTAAGAAAAGAGTTATAGGTGTACATATTTCCCCCCATAATATCACTTATATGTAGTTTTTGTATATCAGCCTCATTGATATTTATATTTAAAAAAAAGAATTGAGAAATTCAAATATTTTTTATAGAATTGCAAAATTAGACAAATAAAAGTTTTAATTATTAATTTTGCATGTATTATCAATATTTTTTACAGTAAAATTTCTTCATTTTTGTGTTGAGAATATAAACTTTTTAAAAATGTTTTATTGCATTACATTGACATTTGCTTCTTTTTGATATAGTTTATCCATTTTTATTTGGATAATACCCTCCATTTCTATAAATATTGAGTTTTTATATTCAGTATAAGAAAATACTCACCTTAAAAGCATCAGTTGTTTGTAATTCTATTTTCAAAGGAACTTCTTTAAAACTTTTGCCTATCTAAAGTTTTTATAGAAAGTTGAATAATAGAATATTTAGGCTTCTACAATTCATTGAAAATAAAGCAAAATACTTTACAAATAAAATTTTGTGTATATACATTAAGGAATTGATATAAAAAAGCTTTGAGCTTACACAAAATAAGCAAGTATTCCTAAACAATTGGCTAAATATAAACATTTAAGCAAATGAGATAGATTTTAGTTTTAAAATACAGATGAATAATCCTTATGGAATTTTTACAAAAAGAATCTTATTTCTCGAAAATTATAAATAAATGCACCATATCCTCCTTACTAAATTTATTTCATAGTTATTTAGTTCTCCAGACAAATTATATTCATAATTGTAATCAGTTCTTATCTGCATTGGCATCTTTCTTCTATTACAAGATAGTTTCTTTAGAAAACTACCTGAAATCAAATATGTATAATATAATTTTTTTTATTAGTGTTAAAATTACTGTTGAAAAAAAACATTTTTTTTTATTTATTAAGTAAGCATTTTAAACTTTATATAATTCAATAGAGGAATTATTAAAAAATATTTGCAACTGTAATTCTGTGCTTACATTTAATCATTATATATATTTATTCGATTATAATAAAGCAGAAGAATGGTCACTTAGTTGTAAGTAAATCCTAAAAATCCGGAGATAAAATTCTAAAAATTAGAGCCAGGAACATGAAATCTATTGTTCTCAGAGTTAACCATTATTTTGCAGTTGTGTATTTTATAATATAATTATATGTGTATGTGCTTTACTATATTTATTTATTTGTTTGTCTGTCTTTTTTGTGTAGAGTAAAAGAGTAATTTTACTTCATCCAAAATGTCTCTTTATATATTTTTAAAAAATCCTTATATATTTGTACTTTATTACATTACAGCATTGGTACCTGATTCAGTGAAGCGAGAATTATTACAAAGAATACGCAGTCACCTTGATCCAATGTCTACTTAAAATATTGAAAAATTTTGTATATTAAAATTTTTGTTAAAATTGTAAAATAAAATTTAAAATTTTTATCTGATATATATTATATATATTGTTGTACTACAATGTTTACTGAGTGCATTAAATATATTTTATGACTTCTCTCTGTTTGTTTTTCTTTTTGTCCTTGCATAATATTATATATTTATCATATGTATCACCTGTATTGTTTTATTATTATTTTTTTAAATTTAGATTTGCAAGTTTGACTAAAAGTCAAATTGTTTAGGAACATTACTCTTTAATATTGAATATTAAAAATAAAAAAGTATGTTTCTAAACAAATTTTTAGTTTTGTAAAGATAATGTTTTTGTAGAGAAGTTTGGTTTTGTAGAGATAAACTGTTTTTAAACATATTCATTCAACCAAGAATAATTCACCTCATTTTGAGGATTTCTGTATAACTCTAATTGTGCTTGACAAATCTTTAAAGTAAAAAAACTTTTTTTTTTTCAAGATATAGTTAAAAAAAATTTTGTAATTAAATATCAAAAATTGTTAGCAAAAAAAATTATCCTTTTTGGATAATTATTTAAAATATTTGTTGTATTTTGATATTCGAATTCTCCAAAAGGAAATTTTTTTGAAAGCTTATTAAAACCTATTAATATAAAATTAAAATTTAGCTAGCTTAATTATATCTTGCTTGTTTATAATACATTGTCATAAAATTAGAATCACAAAAAAAAAATCATTGATTTTGTGGTAAAATATTTTAAAGTTGAATTTGAAAAATAAAAGTCGCCTAGGTTTTACTTAAGACGAATCCTATATTACTTAAAATATCAGTATTAAAAAGTTACAAAATTTTTCTAACATCTGAAAAACTTCCCAAAGCTGAAGAAAAATTAAATTTTTTAAATGTAAAATGCATTTATTTCAGCTATAATTCCCCCGTCCCTTTTAAATATAGGACTTTAATAATGCATCTGTAGAATGTAACATATAGACATATTCTAAATACAATAATTTATAAAAGATTAAATTCTAACAGTGCTAAATCAGTGTAAATGAAGTATACCTTTCCATTCTTGGACTAAACTGTTTTGCAAAAGAATAATGAAATGGGCTACATTATATAGACTTTCACTTTTGAAATTTGATAAGGAAAAATCTCCTTTTTATAACATTTTTCTTTTTTAAAAAATAAAAGGTTGTTCTATCATTTTTCTTTAGTCAAGACTTATCATAAATACAATTAAATTTCGCTAGCCAATGACGCATATTGGAATTTTTCAAGAAGGGGGTCGAAAGTCCCACCATTCTCGTATCATACCCCTATATGCAGCCAAACATATTCTTTTGATTTTATCAACTGTTCTGAATCAAAAGCAGTAAAAAAATAAATTATTAACTAATTAAATTATCAGAAAGCACATGAATTTATATATTTACTTTTCTCATAATTCAAAAATAAAACTTTTAACTTTGTTGTCACGTGGGCTTACGTGCACGTGGTGAGATGACTCAATTTTTGAGCTTGTCTATTAACAAAGTAGGGGGGAAAGACAACCAGTTCTCCTTGAGGCATACACTACAGAGCGCAATAGGAAGAAAATAAATAGTTCAGTCCTGTGTGTGAGAATAAGTTGTTTTATGTTCACATGCGATTCGGTTTTGAAGGGGAAGATAAGAAATTTTTATTATTTCTTTTATTAGAACTGAAATTGTTACTTTTGTTTGGAATTATTTTACGAACTATATACCAGAATTATAATCAATAGGAAAAAATATCAAGAGCGATGAGGGCGCCTCCTCCCCTACATAAGGAACAGTGGCGTACATAACGCCACTGTTCGTGGCTGTATTTATAAAGCATTTTTTATTTAAAATTGACCAATATTACATTAAAATTTTACTCAATGGATGAATTTCCAGGACAAATAATATATATATATATTTCGCTGTTTTACTTATAAAATCCCAAATATACAAATTTTTCGTGATGAAAGTTGCTGTTATATATGCTGAATTTCGAAAGCAGCTTCAGAAATTTTTGGAAAATGAAGATTTTTTCATTTGTTTAATATTGTTATTAGATTATGATTTAAAATATTAAGAAATGCATTACTCAAATTCCTTCTGGAATTAATTTCCAAGACTGCTTTTTTTTGTATTTTCTATTCTTACTCTTTCACTAAATAGTTCGTAGGAAACTTTTATTCCATATATACTTTTTCGTTTTGACAAATCTTAATTATTTCTGTTCCTTAATTTCTCAAAAATTAGGATTTATACATCGAATTCTTTTTAAACCTACTAAAAATAATTAATTCAAAGTTTAAGGCGCATATTCTTAATCGTAAACCATGTCTTATTTTTGATTTTAGTGAACTCTTCTTCAAGAACGAATTAATCTTATCAGTGTACTCAACACACACACAGGCATCTTCTAATAATTAAATATCTTACTATCATAGCCAATATTGTTTCTCCAGCTTAACATAAAAATTTAAAAAATAGTTTGGACTGCCACCATTTTACCTAACAGTTAATGTTTGACACAAACAAAAAATATTATAATGATTGTAGACTTAAAAATTGACCACGAAAGACATTATGTTCCCTCATCCTCCCACACAATTCACAGGTGTATTATACTCAATACAGGTCTACCTGAAAAAAGTTTATAGCTTAAATCTGGCAATATAAAATACAACCTGCGCCACCTGTTTGATGCTATAGCCGTACTACGCATGCGCTGATCCTCTTTCCTATCTGTGAAATAACTCCATCCTGTATCAGGAATTTCCATCATCATGGTGAGAAGAAGGCGACGAATTACGAAGATTAAAGAAACAAGTAAGTTATAGCGACTTATTTTTATATTTTTAATTATTACAAGGTGTAATTTATTAAAAGAGTTAGCTGCGTGTCTTTTCTTGAGATACAGAAGTTTGTTTTAGTGTTTTAAATTCAAGAAATCTTTTAAGACTGAGCGAACTACAGCAACCTCCCCAATGTTTCTCAGCGATCTTACTGATGCGAGACTTGTTTGAGATAATAGAAGAATGTTTGCGTTTTTCTCTATATAAATTGTTTGACCAATAATTGTTTATCTTTTTTCAACGAGGGATCTTTTAATTAATGGAAATAATCAATTTCTTGATTCATTTTTTAATCCGATTCTGAAGAAGATTTAGATTAGCGTGATTGTGATGTGTCCGTGCATCCACATTTAATCATTTCCTTTACGTTCATGTAGGATTCTGTCTGACGTCGAGTGTACGACCTGGGTAAAATGTCATTTTATTTTTTAAAATGCTTCAGAGTCTTTAAAATAAACTACTAATTAACTTTTACTGTAATTTTGTGTAAATTCTCCTCTTTGAGCCACCTGTTAAAATGAGGATCAGATTTGATACTGTTCATTTTCTCGTTCTTAAACCTAACGATTGACTTAAGCATTTCTCTTTTAGATAAGATATAACCAAAATATTTGAATTTTTTGTGGATATCTTTATTTAATGTACTCAGTAAAAAAAATTATTTGCTACTTTTTATAGTAAATTCAATTTTTTTATTTAAATAAGGAATTTGGAATTTGATGTGTTTGTAGTTAGGCATAGTGAATTTTATTTTCCAAATAAGAGAATGGTTTGAAATATTTTAAAGTTATTGAAAATGAGACGGTAGACTATGTTTTTAAGTTGATTTCTTAGAGGATATAGGAGGATTATAAAACATTTATTATGATTTAAAAAAGGTGATTTAGATTTGATTGTACAGTAAATTTTTATTTTGAATTACTCCTGTAGGAATTGTTATTGTGTATATATTATTAGGAATCTCTAAAAATTTATTTTATTATTCCAAAGAATTGAGATTATTGGATTTAATGTATGTCCTTCAAAAAATGTAATTTAATTTGGCATAGTTGAAGATAATTCTGATTGAAAATCATAGTGAAAGAGATAATGCAATCATTCTGTTTTTAAATTATTTAAGGATAATAATGAGGTATTTTATGTTTTCTCTTTTTAATTTCTAAAAGTTAATCTTAAAATAAATATGAATATAGTCAAAAAATTTGTAATTGATAATTTCAAACCTAATCAAGGATTATAATAGCTTGATTAGTACAATATCAAACGCATAATTAAAGTGTAAAAAGCTTAAATCTTGTATTTCCTTTGTGTTATGTATGAAATGTGTAAGAGAAAGTTCTGTTATTTGTCTGAAAATTAAAAAAAGTAGGTGTCATCTTCATTGCTTGATTGTCGTTAAAAATTACGAGGCTAGGTATCAATAGCCTTTTATTTCTAGTGTAATTTTAATAAGCAATCAGTGAGTTAAATTTGCAATTCTTGTCAGCATATAATTATTAAGCAGAAAGAGTAGTATTAATAGAGTTTTGAAGCCATGACTTGACATAATTCTTGCAGTTTTGCAAGATATGGTGCAATGAATAGGCAGTTTATTTTGATTAATTTAGTTTTGTACTTAGATAACATTTTATGTAAATTTAATTTATCGTAATTGTATGTTGTGTATTTATAGGTTGTGAAATATTTTTTAAATTGGCTCCTGTTTAAAGAAATTTTTCATATATCCTCTTTCCATATACTTTCATTAATTAAAAGATCCTTCATTGAAAAAAGATACACAATTATTGGTCCCAAATAATTTATGGGCATATCAAAATATTTTCATAGATTCTCTGGAGATTTGTGGAATATCAGGATTCATTTAGTTTACTCTTAAATACCATGGACAATTTTAAGAAATATATATATAAGGAGTGTAGGTACTTATGCATTATCGCAACAATCGCCAATGTTCAAGATAACTTGCCAAGTTCGCAACCTCAATTTCTTATGTGTAGTATGCGCAGAAATGGCAATAATGGGCATCATTTCATATAATGTCGCCAATAGGTTGCGATAGTATGCAAGTACTAGAGTGTATTATTTGTAACATAATAGTATGACCTGTAGAATTAAGCAAAGTCAAATATGACATTTATCTTGCCTACAGTTAAAAAGTTAATGGGGCTGGTACCTAATTTCTTAAGTTTTGCAAACTGGTAATAAAAATGGTACTGACGATGAAAGATTTCTTTAAAGTTGGCAAAATTGAGTAACAAAAAGAAAAAAAGAGGAATTTAATTCTTGAAAGGGTTATTTGGTAATAAACCAGGTGTTGGAATTATAGGAACTCTACCCATAGGTTCATGTATCCCTGATAAAGAACTCTAGTTCTTATTGGACAAAATATATCTTCAGGGTTGTATTCTTGCTGATTTAATCTCATGTATGATTTTTTAATTAAAAAATTAATTGTTTGACAGCTGAAAATAAAGAGTAATGTATAAAGAGTTTCATAATATTGCTCCGAAGATCATTTATGTAGAATGATTGTATGTTGGGTAAGCTGATTATATATATTTAATCCAAATGATCCTCATAACCCTTGATAATGGGTAGGATTAAAATGGCAGTCGAAATATTGCTCTTATCATTAGATAAATTCTTAAGATTACAAATTTAGTCAACAATAACTTATTTCTTAGATATAGGATCTTGCCAAACTACGATATAAATTCTGAAAAAGTGAGTTAAACATTAAATATTTATCAGTGAACATTGCATGTCTGTGGGTCTATTTTTAAAGTCAGTTTTTAGATAAATTAGTGTTCATTAAATTTAATGTTAGAATAAGTAGTATTAGAGATTGCATTCTGCCAGTTCAGCAGAACTGATTGGTAAAATGGTGCTTAAATTCAGAATTTTCTCTTTTGGGATATTTTAATACATTTAAAATCTTAATTACAGTACTTTTTTTCAAACTTTGTTTCCTATCATTGGAAAAACACACACACAAGAGATCTGAACTTTAAATTTTAATTTTATAATTTTAAATTATTTGGAATTGAAAGACCGGATTATCTTGTAATTCAGACTTTCTTAATGTTTATTGATGAGAGAGAGAAAGAGATGAGGATAAGACTTTTGAGACTTATGACAGAATAAGACTTTTGATTAGTTTATACATTTCTTTAGAACTCAGTGAATATCTTAGTGTAAAAATTAAAAGGATATTAATGTGTGTGTGTATTATAAGAGAAAGAGTGTTAATGTGTGTGATTTAAAATCAAAATTGTTCATTAAAAAAATGCTTAAAATATTCCCCCCCCCTTTTTTTTTTTTTTACTTTTTGCATATTAGGTATTTTTATAGCAAACTAATTGAAGGTGAGTTGATTAAAATAGTGTATTATATAAATTCAAATATTGCTATCCCCAAAGATAAGTTCTTGTGATTTTTTCTTTTAAATATTACTAATCATCAGTGGTGTATACAAGGAAGGGTCAAACCTTTTCCCCCTCCCATTCAAACCAACAAATGTTACCATAGAGAGGTTAAACTATAGAATGGGAACACCTTGGCAAAGTCAGTTTTTTGGCGACCAGAATTGGTCGCTAAGCAACTTAATTTAGCAATAGTTGTTCTGAGAACTTACAAAGTGGAATTTTGAAATAAAAATAAGGAAACATTAATGCAGGGAAAAAATATTAATAAAAAAAATTAATTAAATATTTATAAAAAAAGCCGCCAATTCCATTTTCTGGCCGCCAAAAAATTGACTTCGCTAAGGAGCCCTCTATTCTACACTCTCATCCCATAGAGAATATCCCTCGATGCTTTTATCTACGTATTTTTTAGAATGTAATCCTCTCCGATAAGAGAGGTAGGTGTAATGACAGTGAAAAAAATATTAAGATAGCATGCATGATGAGAAATATTGAAGTATCTTTTTGTTTTTATTAGACAGAAATCTTTACATTTTCGACATGTTCTTCAAAATAAAAGAACCACTTTGGAGTTTGCACTTTTTAAAATCTTAAATATTTTAATTAAAATTGTAGGATATATTATTGATTCATGTAGGGGAGACCTGTGTACCTAGGGCCATCATGTACCTAGGGCCACCCCATTTTATTTGAATAATATTTAGTTTTAAGTTTTATAACTCAGTTGGGGGGGGGTGAGTGATAACACCAATTCTTACTTTGACATTCATTTTGAAATTTTGCAAAAGAAAGCTGTGGTAAGTTAAAAATGAAAAATAGTTTTACATGGTCTAAAGTAAAATTTTGCAGTTCATCCCTTTTTATTGTTGTACAAAGATAAGTCAAATATTTTTCTTTGAATTCTAGTACATAATTTTATTTGTAACTTTAAGTACTAAATTAGATTTTAAATGAATCCTCTCTCTGTCTGGATTTTTCTGCAAAAGACATTTTGTATGAAATTACCTAGTCTTGTACCTAGGGCCACATAGTTGCCTTGTACCTAGGGCCGTGGCACTAGGTACAATTGCAATTAATATTCTTCGTTATTATTTTATTAAAACAAGTTTTATAATATAAGGAGGAAAGTGGCCTTAATTATCTGAACCATTTTGATTTAGTCAAGTTTTTTATTATAATTGGATGTTATTTAAATGAGAGGAGTGTATATTTTCTGAAACTTTCAATATGCTTGATTTATAAAAAATATGTTTGCTACCATTATTGTTATTATTCAGGTTTATCATTTTGTTTGCACAAACATAAAAATTCATTTAATAAAAAAAAATTCTATATAATTATAAAAACAGAAGCATAATTCTAAATAATTTCTAATAAGCATAATTCTCGAAGTAAATCCAACAGAGGTGGCCGAAAACCAGGGAGAGGTAGAATCTTGACTGACACTCCAGAAAAGGAAGAAATCAAAAATATCATGCTATTAAAATTGC
>BMAV01018924.1:151973-174383 GCA_019973955.1 Trichonephila inaurata madagascariensis
TGTTTAACAAAAATACAAGGCAAAAAAACTGAACATTTTTATGTGGCTGAAATAATAGATGTTAAAGAACACTATAGTGTTAAATTTCTGAAGAATATTGCTCGTTCAAATAAGTTTCTTTATGATAAAGAAGAAACATTGTAACAACAGAAATATTGTGTTTAAATTGCCCAAACCACAATCTGTTGGTGCTTCAGAGCGACAATATATGCAGCTCACTTTTGTAACCAGTTTTTTAAATTATAATGTTGATGAAAATACGTGTAATTCGTTAATAATTTGGCGCATTGCAAATTAAATAGTTGCATGATAAATCAATATGTTAGCTAATATTAATTCTTTTATTAAATTCATGTGTGTATGTTTGTTTTCTATTGATTACAGAGCAAAACCTAAGTTTTAGGAAAAGGCCCTAGGTATAACAGCTGCTGGCCCTAGGTACAATGACATCATTGTACCTAGGGCCATTTTTGAATTTTTTTAAAAACCTTTTATTTCACAGAATTTATTATTTTAAGTACTTATATTAACTCCTATTGCATGGTAGTTAGTATAATGATTAAAGCATATCAGTTTCACATTTTATAAATTTTATTAATATTATGCTTCTAATTTGTTTTCACATTTTGTTTATTCTGATCTGTTCAATATTCTCATTTTTTTTTCTGTCTATTCAGACACAATAAATCTCTTCAAGCAGTTATGCCTGCTCTGTAAATGGATCACTTAAAATCATCTTAAAAATTAAAAAAATAATTTTTTTAAAAAAAATATATGCAATATATTGAAATAAGACTTTAATATTTCAAACATGAAGTATTTGAGGAGTAATAGCTGTCTAATCAGTTCTTGTTTAATTTTTTGAACATTGAATATTTTTACAATTATATTGATATTTTCAATTGTGCATTATTCTCTCTTATGTGTTTCAAAACTATATGTGCATTAAAATGCAACACATTATTTGAAGGGGTTGTGCCATAAGGAGTGTAAATCAATTCAATGTATGATTGACTGACACAAGAGTTTGAGCTATATACACATTCCTATTTCTTTCATTATTAAATAAGGAATGATTATAAATAATTTTATGATAACAAACTCATATTTTGCATTACTATGAAATCTAAATATTGAAATCAAATTTATACAATTTTATTGATAAATATTTAAACATCTTCAGGACATTAGAAATTTGCGCGATAATTTTAAGCCTAATATATATATATATTGTTAAAATGTTTACCATTACTGAGTGTAACTCAGTGGCCCCTACACTGCAGGGGGGGGGGGGGGATTCTAGAGGGTGCAAAGCATGACTGATGGCAAGTACATATTTAACCAATTTATAAGATATTAAAGGCAAAACTTCACTTTGTAGGGGGGCCCAAATATTCTAAGTTACACCACTGGTGTAACTTATAATAAGCAAACAATTATTGGTTGCAAAAATGATGCTACGCTGTACTCTATGCTTGATACAGATTATTCAGAAACTAAAATTCTCATTAAAAAAATAAAAATTGATAAAAGTGAGGTTATTTTACTGTTTAAGGACATTTAGCTTCTCACAATGTTTTTTTTAAATTTTAAATTTTTTTTTTTTTTTTTTTTTTCAAATTCATTAACTATATTTATGCTAAACCTTATTTATATTTCGTGTCATAAAAAAAACTTGAAAAACTATATGTGTGTTTATTTCTTATTTGGATTTTTTTTTACAACCAGTATATTTATTATAAATTTGGCCTATTTTATTTTGACCTGCAGTTAGAAAAAGTTTCTTCTAGTATTAATTTAATTCAAATTGTAAAATGTAACTAATTTTTCTCCAAATATCTAGATTATCAAAGTATTTTTACAAATAATAAATCCAATATATATTAAATACATATTAATGCAATTGAGGCTTTGTGCAAATAATCTTAAATTTATTGTAAAATTATTTTTATTCTATCAAAGAAGATTTAGAAGATTATTTAAAAGATTTAGATGAAAACTAACAATTAATCTAAAAGAAAAAAAAAATTCCATCCTTAGATGGAAATTAAAATATTCTTTGTGTCTAATTTTAAAGATAAATATATAATAAAGTTAATGAAAATTCTGTGGCCTGTGTGTGAAATTACCTGGTGTATAATTTGAATAATTAAACTTTTAAAATATTATCAATTCAAGCAAAAATTTCAATTTCTTTTTAGCACAATTTTTGTGAAAAAGTTATACTAAAGTAAATTTTTTAACGTGTAATTTAATGCCTTTCTGAATAGTTAAAAGTATCTTAATAGAATTTTTTAAATTATCGTATAAGCCCATGATAATTCAATTGTACTTAAAGTGAGAATAAAAATTATTAATCAAAATTTTTATTTTATATGATATAGTGTTGGTTCAGCTTTACTGCACTTTTATAGTTTAAAAAAAAATCAAATTTATAAGCAATACTTAAACATTTTTTTTTCTAAATTTTTTCAAAAAAATTTTTTTCTTTATTGAAAGACTGCAAATTTTTAAATGAAGTAATATATATTATTAAAATTCAGTCTTTTAGTTTTGAATATATTTTGTGTTTTGCAATGAAGATTAAATTTTATTTTAGAAGTATGAATTATGATTTCAATAAATACTATACAGCCTAAGGTCAGTACTTTAATAGATATGTATCTGCACTATTATTTTGTTATTTGAGACTTTTCTGGAACAGCTGTTGTCAAATTGTCAAAATTGGTTTATAATTTTTTTTTCTCATTAAGTAATGAAGCCTGGACATGTACTTATGGCCAAACATAATATAAATATGCTTTTTATAGATATACACTGTTTTTAAAAAGCTCTTCATACTCTGTTTATGAAAGCCTAATTTTAAATTGTAATGAGCACTGAAATTAAATACTTTCTTAGGAAAAAGAAATTCGAAATTTATTCTCTCTCATTATTTAAATGCTGATTTTGTCTTTTAAAAGACTTGATTCTCCAAAAATTTATTTGATTTTGAATAATATTTTTTAAAATCTGGCTTCGAAAAATTCTTTTACTAAAATCATAATATTTAAATTATAAATATCAATTAGTTGTACTAGTTCTTTATAATTAATTTTTATGAAGTACTACTAAAAATCAAGTGTGTGTAACTTCTTGTATGTATATCTATCATTCCTTTCATTTTTCCAAATTCGAATGAAGTTTTTTAATTTCTTTAATGTTTTTAACAACTATTGTATATTTAATTGAATATGAGAATAATGATATTCAATTTTCAATATATTTTCAACAGCTTAAATTTGTATGTGGTATCCATGTGACTTTTCTGTAGTCACTACTTAAGATATTAGAAACTTATCTTTAAGGGGTTTTTTTTGTATTAGATTTTCTAAAAAAGTTATGAGTTTACTTAAATTATATGTGTGTAGTTGTGCAAAAAAAAGGAGGGGGAGGATTATTTATTCATCAGTTTTTTTATTTTTATTATTATTAAAACTGGATTTATGCATAATATGCTTCTGTTAAATTAAGAAAATCATCAAATTAAGAAAATTAAAATCCTCTTCCATTTTTATTTTTTTACTATCATAAGTATTAGAGTATTGAAAAAATGGTTTTTTTTTAAAAAATTCAAGTGTAAATTTAATTAAACTGCTTAAAAATATTGATAATTCCTTCGAATTATTTTGTATTTGAAATTGTTGCAACCTTTCAATTACTGTAATTTCTAATTAAATGAACTGATAATATGTATATTTATGCAGTATTTATTATTGGTTTTGATAATCATTGTTTTGTTTATCTCTACTGATAAGCGTGACAAATGTGTAAATAATACATTTAGTAGTTTTATGATATTGTGAGAAAGATATACAGAGTAACCAACTTTAAAAAAAACCCTTTTCTAGTTTGACCTGATTTCTACTATGTATTTTCAGTTTTTGAGATCTTAAGGTGAAACTTTTAATTAAGTTAAACGTTTTTATTGTTCAAATAAACAACCAAAGTAAAGAGGGCAAAATCTAATCTGAACAATTGAAACTACACACATTTTCTTTTCAGTTTACCAAAAAGAACTAAATATAAATTTATACACGCCCCCTCAAAGTGGACAGACCAATATAAATAATGTCCGTATAGGACGCTCTCTCCTTTAATTTTCTGAGACGATTTCAGCGACGCGATTACGAATTTTTTAGGAGTGTTGTGTGTACCTTTTTTTTTTATTTTGTACCATTTGGGAAGAGCTTACAATTACGGGAAATGGCGAGGGTAACCAGGGAGGAAACATTGTCTGTGTTGGAGACGAAGTGGATACGCAGGTAGAGAAATCTCGGAATTTTTCACCTGACAACTGCGTTGTCACGTAAAGGGATAAATCCACACTCTCACGAACGTCGTGTTTGGAGGTGGTTTGGAGAAATCTTGTGCTCGACTCTCACACCATACAGGGTTGCTAGATGGTGGTCTTTTTTGCGTGTGTTACGTTGGCGACTGAATTCGTTGAAATGTGAAGAAAAGGAAGCTTTCTTAGTGTGGTTTTTTTTGCTCGGCTTTTTTTGTGAAAACTGGCATGAAATTCAGATATGTCCTGATTTGCTCTGACAATTGCGTGTGTGTTTTATGCTCAGTTGTATATTTCATTAAAACTGTTCAAAATCATTTATTTTAACGTTTGAAGTATTTGAACTTTTCTCGGCACAGAAATGAAAGTACAAGTTCTCTCCCTAACGGTAGTTGCTGTAAAATTATTTCTTGTATTTGAACAGACATGATAAAAATTCTAGTTAAAATGATGATTAATTTGATAGAGATTTAAATATTCCGTTTTAAAAAAAGGCTTATTGATTTATGATTACGAAAATCTATGACGTCTAGTGGCTTAAAAATGTTGTGAACACAACTTATGTGCTTAAAATTACTGACAGTATTTTGTATTTCTAAAGGTATTAACTACATCAAAATGGGGGGGGGGGGATAAATGAAAACTATAAAATTATGAATTTAATTGGCGCTTTTTTTAAAAAATGAAAAGATAGGACAATTGTATAATTTTTCATTTAAAATTTTAAATTTGGTATAGAAATAAAGTAGAATATAAAGTTTTAAATTTATAAGACATCAAAATTCTGTGCTCTGTCAAATTTTAAGCATCTAAAATGCATTCGAATCAGAAATCCTGTTGCTTATTATCGAAAGTGCTAAAAATTATGCTAGTAGGGACATTTAAGAGAAAAAATACTGGATTTATGGTAATTAAATACTACTGATGAGTGGTTTCAAGCTTCCGTTTTAGAATGTACAACAAAAACGCAGAATATTATAAATTAAAAAATGTATTGCGATGATTGCAATTCTTGTTCGTTTTATATTCTGATTGAAATGTTCTGTATCAAGAAGTTAACGAATAAAAATATATTCATCTTTATTTATTTCTTAAAAAATATGTATAATTTTCTTTTCAATAATAAATTGAAGTGAAGAGAAAATGAATTTCATTTATTCAACAGTAATTCGTCGACAAGTCAATGAATTCCGATTACAAATTATAGGAAATGCGTTAACAATTTTGCAATTAATTATTTTTTCGTAAATAGTTCTGATTAATAAATAAGTAAGCAACACAGTAAAAGCACGCAGGCTACACATAGCTGTTCTGGAATGAACCACCGATGTGTCATCATCATTTTAATTCATAGATTTATCCCTTTTTAGATTCTTCATATTCCAAACGTTTCATCATTCCGTTAGTGTCAGGTGTCTTTTTCTAAACGCTTAAAAAAGAAAAGAAAAAATCGTTGTTTATCCTTTAAAAATATAGCGTAAAAGTTGGAGGAAAGTGAAAACACAATGCTCTTGCAGAAGAGACGAATGGCGTTGTTTTCTAGTCTTATCTGTTATCAGGATAAGAGTGTATTTTAAGATCCTATTCCATGAGTAATCATCGCTGTTTGCTGATTACTGTTCGGTTTACTCACATCCTCTTATAAAAATCTCGATATTTTCAGAGACTGTGTTCTTTTTTTGGATAAATTTTATTTATTATTAATGTGATCCTAGGCATATTGAAGGAACCGGAAAAATTAAAATAAGCTAAATTAATAAAGTTTTTTTCTTGCAAAAACAAATATTTCATTTTGAATGAGATATCTGGTAAACATTTTAATTTCTCAACAAGAATTCTAAGTAGTGAACAGTAGGATAACTTTTACATAGTGTTTTCTTTTATTTTGCGTTTGTAAAGGTGCTTCTTTTATGCTTATTTATTTAAGCGATCATCTAAACTTTCAGCTGCCTTTTCCTTACTGGTGTCTGGAATTAAATGAAATTTCTTTCCCTGGGTACATTCCCACCACTCCGATTCGATTTTATTGAGTTAATTCCTTTCTTTTATTGTGTTGATTATACATTTATTGTTTGTTGCATCAGAATTCTATATCCTTTTTATTAAATAGTTTATTTGCTCAAACATCGTTTGAAACTAGAGCATTTTAAATTTTATTTGCATGGTTTTTACATTTTGACTTTCGGCCAAAAATAATTCTAAAATGTTGAATGTCGCATCGTTCTTTCATTTTTGACATAAATTTTAAATCAATCCTTTAAAATATGTTAGTGAAATCGAGGTTAAATAAGTTAGAAAAATAGATTCGAAAGGTATTTTTATTTTTGTAGTTTAGTTATTAAGATGCAATTGGATTCACAGTAGGCTAAATTCATATAACATCACGGTAACACGATAAATGCAAACACGTGTTTCTAACCAATCAATTCTATCGTCTCATTGTTGCCATTTTTTTCGAGTTTTACAGAAACTTTCTTTCAAAAGGAATATATATTTAAACAATAACGCACACTGGTAAACAAAATGCATTTGGTTTAAAAAAATTCCATCTAACAATTTTTTTTCTTTTTTTTTTTTGAAGAATTTTAATATTTGGACATATTTATTCAATTATCAAATTTGATATCGTTTCTGGGTTTTACATCTGCAAGAAGACATATTAGTCTTAAGTCGGCTTTAAATTTAATGGAGAACACGTGATTACATTTATTATGTGACCGCCTTGAATTTCACCCGTTAGTTGTACATATTAAAATCAACCAATAGATTCTAAAATATCAACCCCAATAGAGATTCTATATTCATCAAATTCTGTCAGAGCATAAGGCGGTGGTTAAGTTTCCAGATTTACAGTGCTCATTGTATTAACTGAACTGAACACATTAAAATGAGACGCATATTTTTAAAATACATATTTTGCTTCTTCATATGCATTGTTTAAAATATTGATTAGTAAAATAGTTACTTCGATGGATCTGTTGTGGGTAAGCAAGTGTTATCTAATTCACTTTAAAAAAAATCAATAGATTTCAATTTTTTCTAGGTTTTGTGGTATGGTGCGTGTAATATATATATTTTTTGTTTGTAATCGTAAAATGTAGTTACTTTAAATTGTCTAAAAATTAATTCAAAGTAGATATAAACTATTAGTAATTTATTAACTAATTAGATTTAAAAAAATAAAACCCCATTTTTTTTTTTTCAAATTTCCAAAAAATTACATAGTTTTTTTGTAATTTGATTTTTTAAAAACCATTTCTAATTATTTGAGTTAAAGAAATTAAATTGTCTCAAAGGGATATGATGTTATAATTCCCCCCCCCCTCCCCCATGTATCGTATTAATGAATATTTTTTAAAAAACCTGTTCCTTAACTACGTTAAGAAAAGGGAGGGTAAGACGTCTTCTTTTTTAATGGAAACCTTGTAAGAAAATGCGATAAAATTGCCAAAAAGTGAGTATTCCAACTACACCTTCTATGTTGCCTTATTGTTGTCATGGCAACAAGTGGACTGTTAGAAATGGATGCTGATTGCCTAAAGAAGAAATATTGATTCTGGACATTCCCCTGCTACTTTACTCACCAAAAGTGAGCTTTTGAAAGGGGAAAGAAACATACCTCAAATAAATGAAACATTGGTTCGATTTTCTCTTTTTGTGCAATTTGTATTAGCGATATGTTTTGTTTAGAAAGTTTATTCGATTTGTGTGAAAGGAAGATTCTGAAAAAAATTTTGTTACAATGTTACATTTCCGTTTTCTTTATCTTTTTAAGTTACTTAATTACCATGTTTGAATTATTGACAGTTTCTCAATTCTAATATCAGGTTATTTGAAAAAAAAATGGCAATGGTTCTATTTATTTATTTTTTTAATGATCCTTTTTTATTTACCATGATTGAATTAATTTTTCTAAAAAAAAAGGCAAAACATGTTTTTATTTTTAATTTATTCACACTCTATTATATATATATATATATATATATATATATTGTTCTTATTGGAAAAAGGCATTGTATTGGAAATTATAATTCATATATGATTAGGTTATAATTTTTACTTTAATAATTTGATTTGCTAAAAAAGTTTGTCTGTATATAAAGGAATTTAACCTTTTAGGTCAACTTTTTGCCATTTTTTGAGGTGGTGAAAAGCAAAATTCTTAACTATTTAATTTTTAAATAAAAAGAAAAAAAATCTTAAAATTCGAATTAATTTCTTGTTTATTGCACATACAGTACTTACTTTCAGCGTTCTGTAAATCATCAGAGTACAGATGATTTTTAAGTTTTGAAATATTTATTAATAGATTATTCTTAAAAATTATTAAGTTTTAGTTATTAAATTTTTATTTTCAATTAATCAAGCTTCTACAATTCGTATTTAATATAAAAAAGTTCGATTCATTTAATAACAAATGATTTGCCCATGAAATATATAATGTTCTATCAAACACATTAATCACACAATTTGTGATATGCGATTTCAGCTATAATTTATAGTTGTCCCCTAATGCTAAAACCATTGTTTGGATCGGATCTCTCCGTTACTCAATTCCCCTCGATATTTTCTGCATTCATTCTCGTTCTTGTACACAAACTAAAAGGTGGATGAAACTTCTACCGTGCTTTCCCATCATTATCCTCGAACCCAATTGGTTTTGTCAAGAGAGCGAAAGAGAGAATAAAAAGGAAGAGTGATAAAGTATTGAATGATCGACGCTAGATTTGTGTATGTTTGTAACGGGGGTAGTTACCAATTCTCAAACCGTGTCACGAACGAGTGTATCCGTTGCCATGACACCCGATGGCGTCGATGCAGATTTCAACTTCATCGGATTGTTGTACGCATCGATCCACCTTCTCATCTCCGTTTCCTTCTCCCTCTGACGACTTTCCCCCACCCTGAGGTTGGGCGAAAATGGGATCTTCTTACAGTCAGTGTGCTGTTGCTTGTCGTGCCGTTAGAGGCCATTTGAATATATTAGGGGAAGAAAGGGAGATTTTTCTTACACTAGAGGAGAATAGATGGGACGATAGCAATTAGAAATGTGTGTTATCTGTATACTTTTGTAACCGCCTGTTGTGTCCTTGGTGGTTTCGATTTGTGCTCGGCAATTTTTTTAATTTTTTTTTTTTTTATTATTGATTAGTGGAAGAGAAATCTTATATATTTTAAAGTAAACTTTTGAATAGAATTTTAATGATTTTCAGTAACCAAAACGACGTTCTTTATGTGCTTTGGAGAGGAAATAAAAGTTGATAGAATGCAGTTGAGCAAAGATATTAGTTATTTCATTAGTTTACACTAAGTTATCTATAATTTTAAACGCCCCATTCACGAACATTAAATCAGAAGGCACCTTATTTTCTAAAAAATGTTTATCATTATAGATATTAATTACAAATATCAATCAGAATTGTTCACTTTAAGTATTAATGACAAAAAATTAATTATTTATAAAGTCTTAAAGTTTGTGACTGAGCAGATTTAATAACTGACTTTGTTAAATAATACATAATTGACTGCTGTGAAATAAGCAATGAAAAAAAAAGTGAAATTTATTTCTTATGAGAAATTTTAATTTAATCGGCCTACAATAATTAACGGATATTAATAAACAGAACCGAGTGAAAATTAACGGTATATTAATGAATAATTTTAAAAATATATTTTTAAATAATTTCTATTGTGATGCGATATAGTACAATGGAAATTCTGTCGAACTTTTTTTTAAAAAGTTAATTTATTATGAGTAAATATGAGGGCCAAAGCCTACTGTACCTGTCTCAGTTTACGTGACCTTAGGCGCTGGGGTACATGTGCAGATGTTTCGGTCAAGTGGTCAGCCTGACGCGAAACCCCCAGTGTTGAGTTCCCAAGCAAGCTTGGTACTCATTTATCGACCCACTAAAGGGATGAAAGGCTGAGTCGATCTTGCCCAGCCAGGGATTTGAACCCCGGAAGCGCGATACACTAACACTCGGCCACTGGGCTTCATATTTAGACATAACTGATATAATTATTTATAAATATTATCTATCCTGTGTGTGTATAATTTTTATTTTATTTTTAAATTATTCAAATTTAAGAATTCCTTAACAAAACGATTAATTTTAAAAAGTTCTTTTCTCTCTGTGTAAGAAAAGGCTGTCAGAAATATTAATTTTTTTATTTAATGGAATTTTTTTTTTATCAAAAGTTTGTAAAACTGAAAAATTGTTGCAGGATCGCTTATAATTTAAAATGCGATCGGAAATTATTCTCTTCATATTTTGTTTTCTTAGTTAGAAATAGATATTATTAAATTAATTTTTTTGGCTGGAAAGTAGATATATACAAAATCATCATTTTCGTAATCTTCGTTCTCTTTTCCTTTTTGAAATGTCCGGTTTCATTTTAAGTACTTAAGCAAATATCAGTTATGTGTTGTGTATACGTAAACAATGCAGCCGACTGTTTTTTAAAAAAATATATAATCTTTATTAAAAAAAAGATTTTTATCCAACTTTAAGTTTTAAAAAATTCACTTCATATTTAACATACATTTATAATCTGGAGTATCAACAAATAAGTTTAAACAATATTCTTGTGCTTTCGTATGCCGCCCGTTTCGAATCCGTGAACGTAATGTTAATTCTGCGGAAATCGTACTTTCCTCACATCAAAAGTAGACTAACGCCTCATTTTGGATGTTATAAAAGTGCATACAAAAAAAAACGAAAAATACTGAAGGTTTCTCTAGAGTTAACATTTCCTGCTGATTTGCTGAAATTATTTTTGTCTGTTTTTAATCATTTGTGGGTTTTCAGATAACTAAGAAACATTTTCAGGTACTGATTGGGGGATAATTCCACGGAAACCTTTATGTTTTATTTACTCTTTTGTATAATCTTTATTGCATTCAAATCGATGTACTAGTTTAGTTTTATTCTGAAAAGTAGAATTTCTGTATGATTAATATTACATTCACGAATTCAAAATGGCCGGCAGGCAGAAACATAAGAGTCCAGAGTTCCTTCTTTTTTGTTGTATATTTTCTTATTTATTAAAAAAACCTTTCTTTTTCTCGGCCCCCCCTTTTTTTTATTGGAAATATAAAGTAAGATGTTACTCAATTTTTTAAAAAGTTCCATAAAGTATTCTTTTATTTTTTAAAAAAACCAAACAAGATAAAATAGAAAAATGAAAGAATAAATACATGGTTAGAAAAAGTGACATCTCAACTCCTTGTTAGAACAAGTTTTAAACTGATTTTAAAGATATGTTCGAACTCGAATAAATTCTTCCGATATTTCCCTATTCTTATATGGCCGTACGTATCCTCCGCGTTGTACTTTGCGAAGCTCAGAAGTAACTTCAGTCGTGAGTTATGAATTTGCATATTAAAAAGTATTTCGAAAGCTGCATTGTGCTTCATTATTTTGACATGACTGCAGATGGAAATTGCTTGTATGAATTTTTTTCTTTCTTTTTTCGTCGGCTTTTGTGTTTGAAATTCCATACATAATTCTAATGGTTAGAAATTTAAATTCTTACTTTTCCCCCAAACCTATTGTTGTATCTACGCATTGCATAAGATGATTTTAATTAAATAATATTTGTTATTTCATTCTCTCTAAATGATGTGTGAAAAGGAAATTGTTTTGCGTCAGGATTAAAAGGAAGGGAAAAGAGATATTTTAAAATCTCGTCAAATATTAGATTTCAAAATGTGCGTTGTGTGAATTTCGTCAAAAGTTAATTTAAAATAAATATACAGTGGGCCACAAAAGTGTTCGTACACTTGCAATTTCCAATAAAATTTAGTGTTTTCGACTGATAAAAATTAATATATTGTAATTGTAATTTTTTTATGATATCCGTAACTTGTTCTTAATGGAATGGCATAATTAATTTTTTAAAAATAGTATAATTATTTTTTTAAAAAATTAATAATCAAAAAGCTACTAAAAAATTACGCCACAAAAGTCTTCCTACACTTAACAAAAATCTCAGCTTTAAATATTGTATTTCTTTCTTAATTTAGTACTTAGTAGATGTCTTTTAGTGTCCACAACTTTTAAACGTCTTGGTATATATTTAACCAGTTTTTTGTAATTTCTGCATCGATTTTCCTCCATTCTTCTGTGATTATTGTTTTTACTTCACATTTTGTGTTTATTTGCCATGTTTTCTTTTTTTTTTACATCAGAATCTCACCAAATGTTTTCTACTGGGCCAAGTAAAGTAATTGAGAGGTGTTTTCAGATTTTGGGGATAGTTATAAAAGCACCAGTGGCGTACATTGAGAGCAGTACGCTTAGCGTCATTATCCTGTTAAAAAATGAAGTCGTCTCCAACATCCAAAATTCGGCCGGATAATTTAAAATTTCTCTTTAAAATATTTAAATAGAGCTCATGCTTCATAATACCATCAAAAAATACCAAATTAACTAATTCTGAGGCCAATTTACACCCCCACATGCTGAAGCATAGAGGTGGAGGACTTCTTGTTCCACATAAATTCATGGGATTAAACTCCTTATTTTTCATTTACAAGCTATTATAGGCCCATAGGAGCCAAAAATGTTTAATTATCTGCCATCCTAATGAATTTGCTGACAATTTTGAATTTTTTGAAACTAAATCCCACGAATCTAGTTGGGCCAATAAAACATGGAGGTGTAAATGTTCATGCGTAGGGGCGTAAATTGGCTACAGAATTAAGCAATTTAGTATTGTTTGTGGATATTGTGAATCATGAGCTCTATTTAAGTATTTTAAAGATAAATTTTAAAATATCCGCCCAAAATTTGGATATTGGAAACGACTTTATTTTTTAACAGGATAATGACGCCAAGCCCTTGTTTGTTGTTCCCTTGTATAATTAAAAAAATTCAATTACTGTTTAAACACGTGCAATTGCTCTTTGCACTGTGGCTTGTGTTTGGGGTGGTGAATGGTGACTTGAAATTATCTAAATTCTATTTAAGATTAATTTAATAAATATGAAAAGAAATTTTTTGGAATTTTAAAATTCGTATTTTCCAAATCTTGATGTTTGATTTATATATGGGTATTGAGTCATGTTTGAGGTTTAACGCCCTGTAGCCTAGCCAACTGTCAGTGTTAACTTTTTTTTTTTCTTTTAAAAAAAATGGGGTTCTACAGTACTTGTGAAATACCTTACAAATACACACCCTTTACAGTACCCTTTTTTAGATATGAGAGCCTTGTTAGTGGAATTGTAGTTGCACATGCTGGGGCCCTTATCGCTTGAAAGCCCCGTATCCTTTATACGGCGGTAGCTACGCCCCTGATATGGTACATAATCCAAGAAAAAACCGTATCACATTCTGAATTGCTGAAAAAATATGTCTTCGAACGGTTATTGGTGGTTCTTGGACATCTTGTTTGGACCGGTTTTGATAAGCATTCTAAGAAAGTCCCTCCCCCAACAGTCACCTAAAATGGAAAAACTTGCAGAATTTTGAAGCTCGACACATACCAAAGAGAAAAATCAAAATCTTGGAGTTCTTTATCCCCCGGGTTCTAGATCTTTCTCCTATGGTTTCACAGTCACTTCTGAATGGCCAGTCAGTATGTCCTTGAAGGGGGGGTGGGGGAGTCAACTAAAGTATCACGTGAAGTGAATGGGTTGGAATTCGCATGTTCAGAAAATACCGCATCCTCAGGAGGGATCTCCTTTTATTTTTTTCTCACCACTGAGTTACACGTATACATCCACGTGTCACACATCTTTCGCTCTCTTCTTGGATTCTAACTTTTGTATGTTCAACCAATGCAAAATACATCGTGCAATATCAGTAAGTGAAAATATAATTATATTCCACATGTCTTTAGTTTAGAATTCTATGTTTTTTAGTTAAAATATTCGAATTTCGCGCATTCTTTTGAAATGGAACTTTAACATTAAAAATTTTTGTTACTGCATGAAGAAATCAAAGAGTAAAAAAAAAGCTAACCTATAATTCCAATTCAATATAGAACCCAGCATTTAATTAGCGTAACGATTTAGTAGTTTGGTTAAACATGTATTAATGTGTAAGAAGCTATCTCTTTCCTGTTCAATATTACATGTAAGAAGAATATGAATTTTTTCATAAAACATTAAAACGTAAATAATGAAAACCGGTAAAATTTTAACTGAAATAAGAAACGCATTTATATATCCATGATGTGCGAATTACTTTTAAAAGTAACGAACTGTGATAAGTAGAATTAGAGAAAGGGGGAAAAAATGGTGACTTGAAATTATCTAAATTCTATTTAAGATTAATTTAATAATTAATTAATAAAATTAATCATTAATAACAAATATTTAATTAAATTTTGCGTACTATATACTTAGAATTATAATCAATCGAAAAAAAAATCAAGGGCGTTGGGGGGGGGCCCCGGACCCCCAGGACCCCTCCCTTGTGTGCGCCACTGGTCAGTGTTAACTTTTATTTTTCTTTTAAAAAAAAGTGGGGTTCTACAGTACTTGAAATTCTGAATGTTAATTGTTTTCAATAAAGCGGGTTTTTTTGTTGTTTTTTATGAGTAATTTCATAAAAAAATATTGATATTTCATATTGATGAGTAAGAACTGTTCCTGTTTTTATAAATCTCTTTGAATGTGTTCTTATTTATATACATGTTGTACATATTACTGCGTTTCTTGCGTTTGGCTATTCTAGTAATTATGCATGAGGAAAAGTACTGTGGAAAAGAAAAAAAATAGCTCTTCCAAAATTATAGTTGTTGCTATCTAATGATATATATATTTACTATACTTTGTGCGTATATATAGTTTATATAGTTGATGCCCTCTTTACCAACCATTCGGTTAAAATCGTTTGGTCAATTTAGAAAAAGGCGCAAACCCTGTTGCAAACATCTGCCCTGACATATTTGACGTGTTTTTGGTGTTTTGTAATATTCTCTCTCATTAATGTAATCTTTAAATGCAACACGGGGGGGGGGGGGGGGGGGGTAAACCCGAACCCAAGCAACTCCCATTTTTCCCATGACAGAAAGCAGGTATCGTGACATTATTCAGTTGCCGCGGTAGCCGAGTGGTATAGGTATCGGATCGTGGCTTGCTTTGTCACGAGTTCGATCCCAGTACCACTAAAGACCCGCCGTGTAGGGCAGCGATGCACGTTAAATCTTTCGAGAGCTGAAACGCCCTCCCGTTGGCGTGGTGTGTTAGTTAGGAGAGGGGGGGGGGTGCCAGCTCAGGTGTCGTCCACGTCACTTGACCATGGTTCAAAATTACGTGGTCCGTCGCCAAAAGCCCTCGTGTAGCTGAACAGTGCGACGTTAATATTCAATCAATCCGACATTATTCAACCTATATCTGGCTGTCTCCTTTACTTTGTAACCAATCGAGCAGAGGACGTCTTGTTCCTATGTGCAAGCAGTATGCTTGGTTATATCTAATCAGTCTTACAACTTCAAGGTCCAAAGTGTAGGGAAGGGGGGTTGTCGCTGGTCACATGGTTCGCGAAGGCCAAATTTGCAGCTAAGGTGACCTTCCGTGTAGAGAAGGTCGATGCACTTAAAACATGTCGAGGCTCAAACGTCCTCTCTTTGGTTTGGTATGGAAGTTAGAAAAGGGGGTGCCAGCTCAGGTGTCGTCCTCGTCACTTGACTGTGGTTCAAAATTACGAGATCCGTCACCAAAAGCCGTTGTGCAGCTTTATTATAGGGCGACTTTAATATAACTCTCACTCACTTATTCAAATTAACTTTGATTTTAAAATCTAATTCGGCGTATTTGTAAATTCGTAGGCGAAGCGCCCTTTGAAATTTTCTCAAGGTATCCGACTACTTGCGACAACTTTAAAAAAAAAAAATGGTGATATAGAGATTTTTTTGTGGTTTTTAGATTTATTTAGTACATTTTAAGAAAAAATAGCTGAAATTCAGAGGAAATAAATTATTACTATTCAAATGGGTAAAAATTGACAAAAAATTACAAAAACGGGACCCGCTCTGTACAAATATTAGTAAATGAACAAATTTTCAATTTTTTTTTTTTGGTTGAAAGTTCACCATTCTTGTATCATGTTATTTTTGATTTTGTCGATTTTCAGGAACAAAACACATTAAAAAACTAATTATTGAATAAATAGTTAGCATTAATTAATAAAATTAATCATTGATAACAAATACTTAATTAAATTTTACGTATTATATACTTAGAATTATAAACAATCGGGAAAAAATCAAGTGCTTTGGAGAGGGGCCCGCCCCCCCGGCCCCCCCCCCCCCTTGTGTGCGCCACTGTTCAATCTTGATTTCGCACTTGTCTAAAAATCATTACCGACTAAAAGAACTCTTTCAATTTCAGCATTAGTTCCAGGTCAGCACAATGTAAATTGAACAAGAGTAACTAAATTATCATATGGAAAGTGTTCATTTTAGAAATGGTTAAGTATTTCCACACATCTTTTATCAGTTTCGGCATGCTGATTTACCAATTGTTCCAATTTATTAGAAATTAAATATACACATTGTCTTCTAATTTATTCAAACAGACAATGGACTAAATTCATGATGGTCACATGATAACGGCAATCACGTGTTTCCCATTGATTAAAAATTGACATAGTAATTGTTCAACTTGTAAAGCTCAGATAACATTTAAAATTTGATGATTGGGTAAGGAGTTCACGTGCTATAAAATTCTTCAAACGGTTTTCAAAATTAAAAAAAAATACTTACATTATACGAATATTTTTAAATTAAGTACATTTTGTTCAACTATGTGCATTATTATATCGTTGACAAATATGCACTTTCTGAAAGAAAGTTCCTGCAAAAAGCAAAAGTTGGCATCAGTAAAGCACATGAACTAATTGGCTGGAAACGCGTGATTATATTTATGATATAATTATGACGTTGCATTAGTTTATGAACTGATTGGCCGAAAACAAATGGTTCAGTTATCATGTGACTATGACGTCACATGAATTTAGTCCATTGTCATCGGATTTTAATATCAGGCATTTCTTTCGATCAAAAAACTCAACACAATTTTCTGTTTCTGCCCAATTTACTTCCGATGAAGTCAAAAAACACCACTGAAAACTGTTTAGTTATTTCTTTTGATATTAGTTTCAGACCATTCTTCGACATATTGGAAACATATTTGGTTCGTCTCTGAATACAGAGATTAACAGATCAGTATTAAGATATTGAAAAGGAGAGGAAAAGTAGGAGGACACTTTTCGAGGATGGACAGAACCTGTAAAAGGAGGACTGTCCTTTCTAAAGGAGGGCGGTTGGTCACCTTAGATAAAAGCAATATTTGAAAAGAAAAGAAAAAGAAGCAATCTCCACTGCAAAAAGTGTGTTGACTTTTTACAGGAAAATAGGTGATCACACTCTTTGAGGAGATCCGGAGTAGAATTGGACGTCTGTTTATTTCTACCCGCCGTGGAAACTTTTTTCCTCTTGTGTGCAAAGCTTTGCCGTGCGTCATCGGTTTGAGGAAAAGTGTCCAAATAGGATTGAGCAATATCTTCGGAAACCAGAGTTATGTGGAAAGCGAAGAGAAGAGAGAGCGCGGAACGAGGTGGTTTGTCGTTGATTGGTAGCTTGATACTTCCGTCTTTCGTGACTGGTTGGTTGAAGCAGTTTCGCAAAAGCGCGCTCGCTCTCTCCTTCGGATGCTGCCTTCTCATTATAATTTACTGAATATCATATCTTAGATCATTAAGTGATGTAGATTGAAATAGCAGTGGTGTTTTCTCTCTCCTGCCATTGATTCTGCGTTTCATCGCCCGTAAAAAAAATTCTTGGAATAAATAGTTGCATTCGCTATGTATAGATTCTTAAGCGTTTTGTTGTTTGGTATTGTGTGTTTTTAAAATAAAACATTTAGTTCATTCCGACATTGATGAGAGAGTATTGAATTTTATGTGTTGATGCTGGACTGACCTATTTAGAATTTGATGTTGCATTGGCGGAGGAATGTATGTTTCACAAAAATTAAAAGAAATTTTTTTCCCCCATTTATACTATCAACTTGTAAGTAATTCGAATTTTTAAAAATATTTAAGGGAGGGAGTAGGAAGGGAAATAAATATTACTATCCCTTAACAAAAAAAAATCTTTAGAAACAAATTTTTACACCAGTTTTATAACCAATATAAGAACTGTTTCGCAGTTGTATGCACATACCTCTGTTATGCGGAGGAAGGAGAAGGGATTACATTCTAAGAACCACGTAGACGAAAGGGCCAATGGATAATTCTACGGTAAGAGCTAAAAGTCTATTGGTCTATGGGTAGGTTAAACCCCACCCCCCTTGTGTTCGCTGCCGCTGTTTCGGATAGCAAAAAGTGGAACTTTTCGACGACGAAATGCAATATTTCCTGTTATAATTTCCACTAGCTAAATCATTCGAACTTTATTAAAAAAATTTTAATTTTTTTTCGTTTGGATGAAAATATTCAGTTAAAAGAATAATATATTAACAGTAATTTCATTTTTTTTTCATTGTCCATGAGGGAGTGGCATTTTCTTTTTCAAAAGAGCACAGCCGTGCGTAACAAAATGGGAATGAATTTCATGAACGCTTCAGTAACTTTTCTTACAGGAAAGATTAATTTTTGCTCTTAAACTAAGAAAAAATACTGTAATAAATACTTAAATTATTCGTAATTTATAATTATGCCTGGAATTTATAATTATATTCGTAGTTAACTTATACTTGGAAAGAAGTTATGAATGATCTTCAAACATTGCAACAATATGAATTGTTCTTTTCTTAAAATTGGTATCACAATAACACAGGGGTATAAAATCTTAAGCTGCCCTTTATTGGAGTTATACCTGCTTCTATTTTCACTTCAGATAATTATTTTAATTAAATAGCTAGAGCCGATGTATTACTAACCGCCAGTAGCGTACACAACAAATTTTCAGGGGGGAGGGGGTCCAGAGTCGAAAGTCCACAATTTTAGTATCATGCTCCAATACGCCGCCCAACATATTCTTTGTATTTTATTGATTATCGGGAACAAAAACAATACAAAATTACTTATTGAATAAATAAATAATTAGCATTATTTAATAAAATTAATACAAAACAAATACATAATAAATTTTACGTAATATATACATAGGATTATAACCAATAGAAAAAAAAATCAAGGGCTATGGGCTGACCCCTAGGACACCTCCTTCTTGTGTGCGCCACTGCCAACAGCTTTTTTACGTCTGACGGGCACCGACACATTTTCTCCATCGCGACAGTTACAACCACCAAACGTTGAACCTCCACTCCTGACGTGTATTTCCACGCGCAACAATTTTAAATTCAAATCTTTCTCGATTTCTTCTGAGGTAAAAGTGAAACAGAAAGAAGGCGAAACCTAAAACTCGATTTTACTCCCACTCTGCCATTTTTCATCCGCGAATCGCATTAAAAAGGCTTCCTAGAACCTCTTCCAAAGCGGGATCATCCCCCCCCCTCTCCGTACGAAAAGACAACGAGGGGGGGGGAGGGGGATTTAGAAAGGTTTGACCATTAACATAGCCGACGGCCCATCTCTTCTAAGCTTATTGATTGTCGCTTGGGGCTACTGGCGGCTGTCACCTGAAGCTTGGATAACACACACACTCGCTCTCTCAGGTAAAGTCATCTCATTGATCCGTTGATCTGCGGCATCTGAGTTGCACGTCCGTCTGTGTACTGGATGGTAACCATGGTTACAGCCCTTCCTTTCTGTCGGTTTTTTTTATTAGTATTTTATTTTCGCTCTGTACCCTGCCTCGCAAAAAGCCAGGTAAATGAGTCAGTGCGCGATCCGCCACTAACAGTCCGTCCCGAAACTTCAAAGGTCCCGTGTGTTGGTGTGTGTTGGTAAGCATACTCGGTTCGTATCAACTTTCTTTCTTGTTTTCGTGAGAAGTTGAATTGATCAATTAGATTAACGTTTTAAATGATTGGTGTATTTTGATGATGTCTTCTCTCACTTGAGAGACCGTGATTCGGATTGGTTGAAAGGTATTGGATTAGAGCCTTATTTCATGAAAACTTTTATGTTCAATGTCGTTAGTTAGATTTAAATGGTAATTATTTGGTATTTAATGTTTTGATTATCTTTTCATTTTCTTTGACGTACTTGACTTGTCTTTGCTAAGAAATGTAGCGATCAGTTAGGCTTTGAATTCTGAGAAGTTCTCTCAAAAATGTCTCAATGATCTCGGTTTTGCGTTTCTTTGAAGATGAATTCCTCCGTGCTCATTTCTATGAATTAAAATATGGTGTGGGAAAAAAGAAATAACTATTATATGTGATAATTGTGCGTATATTTGTTTAGATATTACTGCTAATTTATGTAAAAAGTGTGTTAGATCAGGTCGAATGTAGCAATTGCTTGGGGTTGATTTGTGACAGAAATAATAACTGTTATTCATTGTATTTAAATTCATTTGGGAAGAAAAATTTTCTTCAAAATTGTTTTTGATAGTCATATTAAATTCATCTGATATGTCAAGTTGTTCTTAGGAAAAATCTCAACACAAGAATTTAAAGATATGTGAGATTTTTTTTTTAAAACATTTTTGTTAATCATTTTTTTATTGGTTAGTTAATTGAAACTCATATTCTGAACCTAAGATTTTTCGTTTTCCTCTCACAAACTGTTTATAATTTGGGAGTGATTATTTATTGAATTCTTTCGTTTTTTATCAATAGTTTTGATATTTTCGTTTTAAAAAACAAAATTTGATTGCATCTATTTCAATTATTTTAATTGTTTCGAAATAATACATCATATTTCTAAAGCCTGGCTCTCGGAAATTTTTTCTCTGCATTTTATAAAAAATTGATACATGTATTTTATTTAATTCTAAATGTTGCTGTAGATTTACTTTTGATATAATTTTAATGATGTACAGTTACAGTTGTTTACATTTGACATTTATCGTTTTGTTTTATATTTAAAAAGAAACTTTTGACTGTTAGTTATAAATTATGGAATCGGTAACATTTTTAAAAATTTATCATACAATATGTATTTCTTGTTTAGTCTACATATGATATACTAACAAAAACGAAAGGAAGAAGAGGCTTTCTTAACACAATAGAATCTGTCTATCTCTTAAAAAAAAAAAAAAGAACTTTACTATACAGGTGAGAAATCACCCGCATCAGATGATAATATTCGGGGTTGTCAAAAAAAAAATTTCAAAAAGAAACTGCAGCTGCCGAGCGTTAAATGACAACAGGGATAAATTTATCTTCAAGCTAAATGAGATGCATTTCCGCAGAAAAGAACAACGAATAAGTAAGAATTCGTTTTGTTTCAGTGTAAAAAAGTTTAAAGTTAAGATTTTTTTTTCGGTTTTTTCAATGGTTTTGGTATTATAGAACTGTAATAGGATTGAAATTGTATTATGTTTATATCGATGAAGAGATTGGATCAATTAGTAAATGACAAAGAAATCGTTTGCTGGATTAGACATTATAATTCTACGATTTGATTTGTTTGAATACATTTCGGAGTTATCATTTTAGTTTTTGTTATTGATTTCTGTGATAATATAATGTTGTGCAGTATAGAGAGAGAAGTTGCGTGCGGCAGTTCATATTGACAAGTTACATTAGAATTTTACGGTGTTTGTTTTTCTTTGTTTTACTTTTGCTTTCTTTTATTTTATACGTACGTTAATTGCCTTTCCCCTCCCCTTAAAAATTGTTATAATAATTTTCCCCCCTCCATTTCTTAGTTTTATGTACGATTTTCAAGAAAGAGAGACGAAGAAAGTCAGAGAGAAGTTATGCTATTTAATTTAAAATGAGAATTGATAAAAAATGTTTTGAAATAAAGTTAGCATTGAAGAAGGAATTGGGAACAAGGATTGAAAGCTCGTTTTCACAAAAAATAAGATTATGTGGGCGTCGTGGGCTCAAGTCCTGGTGCCACTGAAGACCCCGCCGCTTAGGGAGGCTGTGATGCACGTTAAATCTGTAAAAGCTCAAAATCCTTACAATGGTTTAATGTGGAAGTTTTTAGAGTGGGGTGCACACAAGCTCTAGTGTCGTCCTCGTTGCTAGACCGAGGCCCAAAATTACG